>JAMZAV010015520.1:0-12147 GCA_024449915.1 Sweltsa coloradensis | reverse complement strand
AACCGTGTGGAGCTTGCGACGAAGTCTACGTGGCCAACGGGTAGAAAAATCTCAACGCGCCTCAAAGAACATCAAAGCCATACAAGATAGGGCTACGGACAAGTCGGCTTGGCAGAACACAGTTGGTAAGTGCATCGTATTAACTTTAAAGGGACACTCGTGTTCTGTCATTTGTCGATAATTACAGGCCCCGCCTGGTCCGCGAGGCGATTGAGATAGAAAAACACCCCAAGAATTTCAACCGGGAAGATGGTATAGGCTCAGTAAAACGTGGAAACCAACTATAGAGCGGCTTAAAGCGAGAAGATAACGCGTGACGTCAGTGGTTTGGGCGCGAAGTTAGTGCGCATGCGCGTTCAGACTGACAAAACTGGTTGACACTTGGTGGGGGGGGGACTTGACAGACGAGCTGGACCGAGTAGGTTCGTTCTGTACGTGTAAGTACCCTTCAAGTGTTTTTTTAAACTCTGAAGATGGACCGTGTAACCGGTCCGAAACGTCAGTTTTCATCTATCATGGACGCGGCGACACCCGACAGCCAAGTGTTTTATATGCCTCCGGCCGCGAAAGCCTACGACAAGTTTTAAGTAAAAAATCAGTAGTTTTTGTTATTTTTAAAAGTATTTCCCACAAATCATACTTCTCACTTCATTTTTCATTTCATTCTATTTTTTCATAATCTGTAACTTATTTTACTTATTGTTAAACGTAATTTGTATAAATGAAAATTTAATTTCTTTTTGTTATTCTGTGTCTTAAGGCAACCTTAATGTAAAGGCAGAGCTTTGTTTCATAAATCAAGTTGTACTACTTTTCCACATCTCAGCTCTCTCGTTTGCCTCCAAGTCTCCGCTAATGCTTTGGCATCATTAAATCTGTACTTTGGCCTCATTCTTTCATACATTCTTTTGGGCATAGTCTTTTTCCCACCATTCGTTTCATACGTCCAATCCATCTTAAGTCAACCATATCCTTCCCATACAGTTGCTTAACTTAGCCAGCATTTCTCTAATGTCCGTGTTTCTAATTCTTATCCCTTCTCGTCTTGCCCAATGTGTTCCTAAGGAATCTCATTTCCGCCGCCTGCTTCTGGCTTATTTTAAAATAAAATAAAGTACAGTAGTACTACCTAAAAACAGTGAAACCCTGCTAAAGCGTTTCCTTAAAAAAAGATGTTTTCAAGCACAAGACGACTGAATTTAGCACTTTTTTATGTTTATTTAACTTATATGTTAAAAAGTTAACCTGTTGGTCTATAAAACTTTCTTACTAAAACTTTCTTACTAAAACGTTCCTATAAAAAACGTTCAGAAATCGGTTCAATAGTGTACTCCCTACTCATTAGATATTTTCCAACATACACGCTCTTGTGTTTTGAACTTATCCACCTCCAGTGAGAAGAGCCCATGCCCAAGAGTGCGAGAGAGATAGATGCATGATCCCTCTCTTAAACTGTCAGAGCGGCGTCCTACGCAAACAAGATGTGCATTCGATCCAAATCACGCCGGCTGGCCCGTAGGCCTACATGTGGGGAAATAATGTGTGGCATCACCCAGCTCGTAGACTGTCGCCTATTTTTTGTGTTAATTTAAGATAGTAAATTTAAACAATGGCTGCTTCATCACAGCTGCACAAGGGAAAATTGAAAACACGTGTTCAGTTTTGGGTACTGCAATGCTCACAAGAAACAGCCCTCTGCGCTGTAAGCTGTGTGTGGGAGGGTCCCTTTAATTATTTTTGTTTTAAAATGCTTTACCATGAAATAGTACTATCAAAACTGAGTGTACTATTTGGAAAACGGTTTAGTATAATGGTTTCACTTTACAAGTATAAGGTTTAACTTTACATGGTTTCCCCGTCTGGGCCCGGGGCAGAAAGGCTAATAATCGTAAAAGGCGATTCAAGAGAAAAAAGCCCACCTCGCAAAGATCAGCTAGTATGAAGGGTAGTATTTACTCCCCGAAAATAGAGGCGAGCTCTGGCAATTGTTGTCGGGGACCTTGCCCCATTCCCTTGACGACAATGACACCACGAACAATGACAAAGACAATGACGACCGCGACGTGAGAACCCCCCTTTCCTCCCCTTACCCATGGCTGGTTCTGACCAGCATGGGCTCCTCCCCCCCCAGGTTAGAGTGGTGCATTATGACCTAACGGTTGACGCATCCTTAAATCCAATTAAACCAAAAAACTTTACATAGTTAATAAATAGTTAGGCCTACGGTACTGAATGAATTATATTAATGTTGATTAATGATTAGTAGGCCTAGGCCTGCCTATATGTAGATAAGACATGCTAGGTACCGTATTGGCCCGAATATAGTACGGGGTTTTTATCCGAAAAAAATTCCTCCAAATTCGCACTCGTATTATATGCGCGGACTAGACATTTTCAATGCTATTTCAACACGTTTGAATATACCGCGCCCTACAACGAGTTCCAACGATGGCCGACAGAGCACGCCACGCGTACGCTCACTAGCGCCCTCTATGGCAAACGCGTTTCCTCCAATCGCAACGCTCGGTGATGGTGAGTTTGACCTTCAGAGACGCTAGCAAAGATGGAAGAAACTGAAACATCAAAAGTGTCAAACCCACCGCCGTCTGGATGTATGTAAGATACAAATTAGCTGCTTGTCGTGGCTCGGATTTCCCCATGTTAAATGATTGACATGCAAAAGGAATAGAGCTTTGTCGGTCTGCCGCTAGATAGGGCTAGTTAAGGGGGGCGGAAGTAGATTTATTTCAGGTTTAGGATTGGGACTTATGGCCGGGCTTTTAATTAATGAATAATAAAGGTGATAATTATATTTTTATTTAGTTGAAACGTTTTTATATCAAGGAATTGTTTATTTTCCATGAATTAGGGACAACAAACTCAGGTATGTAAAGGAAGTTTCACAGATCTAGGTAGTTCCAGATTTGAACCATAGATGGTGTTAGTTAAGGGGCATGAACTTCTTTACCGACTGAAAGTTCACTGAAAGTCATGACCAATTTTGTTGAGCCACGACAAGCAGTAATTTGTATCTTACATACATCCAGACGGCGGTGGTCAAACCACGCCAACTACGAGTTTAAAAGATGAAAAAAAAGTGTTCAAATGAAATTTTCTCCACATTCTTTCTTCAGGATAGTTGATCGGAAATCAGTGATATAGTCGCTAGAAAACCAATAAAGGATGTTTATTTTCGATGCCGTGTAGAAATTCACGTCTCCCTGTCCTCGCATCCAAGTCCTGTTATTGTTTATCGTAATTAAATTACGTGGTAAGCGTTATCATACAAAAGAAGAATCAGTGAAAAAATGAAGTTTCGGAATTGGATAATAAAATTTGCCGTTAGCACGCAGCCTTGGCCTACTTTTTACACGCGAGGGCCTAGACTGTAGACTTGCGAGGGCCTAGGCTAGGGCTAGAGTAGGCCTAGGCCCCTAGTCGATGTGATGTTTGGGCTAGGCCTAGGCTTAAGCTCTAGGCCCCACACTTTTGCTTGGGTCTAGGCCTAGGCCTAGGAAAAATACTCACCAAATTAAGGTATAATATCAACTTATAGCTAGAGATACGTATTTTTAGCGTTTTAGGTTTTTGATGCTAAATCGTGTGAACAAATATTTGGTATAATGCTACAAAATGCTAATTTTACTAAAATAATGTTTTTCCATACCCTTAGAGAACTAGTTTGGCAATGTATTCTAACATTTTTTGTGGCTATATTGAATTGAAATGTTCCCATAATTCATCATTAATCATTAGAAGTGCCAAGAAAACACACCACATTTATGGTTTTAGTGGAAAGGAAAAAATAAATGCTACAAAATGCTAATTTGAAAAAATTAATGCTAAAATAATCTAAATTTAAATGCTAAAAAAACGTATCTCTACTTATAACACATTTTAAAACTTTATTTTATTTTGCCAGCTTCATTATTTTTGTATTTTTTTCTCGTTTTCTCTTCTCAAAATCACTACCCGTTTTTATATGCGAGACCGTACTATATTCGGGTCAATACGGTATATTTTGGTAAAAGAGTGATTACTGATTAGTGATTACATCCAACTATGAGAAACACATGAGAGTTTTGACGTTTTCTTGATCCTTTTACTACTTGGACTAGACCATCTCTGATCTGTTATCTCCATAGCCTACCAGAATCACTTATCTACTCTATCACCAACCAACATTTTTTGAGTATGCCAGTACAATCACACTTAGTTTTGGCCTACTACTGTACTGGTAAATACTATCAGTTATGATGATTTAGGCCTACCTACACAACATAATATGCTCAGCATATAGTAGGCCTATACATTACTGTCAAGATTTTGAAAATATTAATAGTGTAGGACTATGACACAACAGGAATCCAGCCTGTCGTCATAATGGGCATGCAAATTGAATGTGTCACTACCTCATGCTAAATAATACTTAATACGTACTTGATTGTTAATGTTTATTTATAAAAGTATTAAAATTATTCACATTGATATAGGCCTACAATAAAAACCCCTAAGGAAAGTAAAACGCTGTTAAAGTAGCAAAGGTTAGCTTAAAATGTACTACATGAGTACCTTATAATAGATCTAAGATGTCGCTTAAAAGTCTGTAACGGTCCATAGTATACTAGCTAGAGCATGCTAGTACTATGTATAAACTATTGTACAAAAGTCTAGGCATTAAGTGTCGGAACTACCCCTACCAACAATTGTGAATGTAGCCTACTAGATTGCAGTTTGTCTTAAAAACAAGATTTTCAAACAACATTTTTGTTGAGTTCAGCAGTCATCAACTAAAGACAATGAACACATTTAGAAGGCAGTAGGCTACACGTAGAATAGTTTTAGCCTACTTGTAATGCCGTGTCCAGAATTTGATGATTTCATCACAGGTCAGGGGCAACAGGCATGGCGTGCTTACATTTCAATCTCTTTAGCAATGGTGTCTTGGCAACTTCAAAAAATATTCTGTAAACAAAGATTTACAAATCAAAGTGGGAAGATTACAGAATACAAAAGGAAAGTGAGTGAAAGACCTGGTCTATGATGGGGAAATATTAAGAGATGGACCGATACCGATTCTACTTTTTCAATGAACCGATTAAGAGATATGTAGTATGTCTTTAGAATTCTCTACAAAGTAAGATCTAATAATTCTAAAAACATGGCATTTTAACTCAATCAGGGAACATGCTTGTAATTAGAACACGAGATAATCAATATCACAAATGTATCAGAAATCAGAATAGAAATCAGAATGGTGGTTTCTTTTAATCAATAGATGTGAAATAGATGGACTGAAAAGGAAGAAATGGTATCAGATCAGTTTAAGTATCAGCCAAATTTTCCTACTTTTTAGTTAAAAGTTGGCATTGCAAAATAACTTGTAATGCTCGCCGAGAATGTTCAGAGTCTCCAGAGTTTCACTGCTTGTGCATACCCGTAGTCTCGCCTCACTTGCACGCACATTGTTTGCCCTCCCTCGCTCTCTCTGCGTCGTCCAAAGGATGTAGTGTAGTGAGCAATCCGTCACATCGAGAGGATAGGACCGAGTTTAGAAAATAATTGTGCATCTTATGGTGATTTAAGGGTCGTAAACTCTTCACAACACAGGCAAAGAGGTGTAGCATCGCTACATCTGAAGGAAAGTTCCGTAGCAAAAAAATAGCGTTGGAGATAGCTACTTTTAACAAGTAGTGACCCAAGAATGCAGTTCTAAATATTGTTATCGTCCTGTTCCTGCCATCATCCAACATTCGACGAATTTAATTTTATTGAAGTCTAATGACACACACGTACAAAATAGTATTTACCCAAAGGGGGCAAAAATAACCACTTATCGCCATATCCACAAGGGCGCCATTTTGAAAATGGTACTTCCGTTTTTTGGCGTTTCCGCAACACATTCCATCATTCTTCTTGACCCCGAAAACCTTAAAATGCGCCCTCCTTAAATGTTCACCCAAAACTAATAGGACTAATAGGGTCTACGCTTTTTAACACCTTGTTGGACGTCATCTTGAATTCCGGGCAAATGGGTCAAAACCAAAGGTGGTACCGGGCAGATAAGAATCACCCATAATTCAGCCCGGTACCAATATGTCTCGCGTGTATTAAATGGTATTTACTCAAAAGGGGAAAAAGATCCAGTTTTCTCCATAACAAAGTGGCCGCCATTTTGAAAATGGTACTTCTGTTTCTTAGGCGTTTACGCAATCACTTTCCATCGTTCTCCGCGACCCCGAAAACCGTAAAATGAACCCCACTGACGTGTTCATTGAACAAAACTAGTAGGCCTACTTTTAATGGGTTTATCCAGATTTTACACCTTGTTGGAGCTGACGATCGCAGAAACATTCAAATACCTCGGAAGTATACTGTCAAAAGATGCTAAAATCGATACAGAGGTAACAAGAAGAATCATACTAGCGGACAAATTCTACGAAAGTGTTCGTAAACTGCTATGGAAAGAAGAAATATCGAACGAAGATGATAATGTACAAAATGTATTATTTTCCGATATTAACTTACGCAGCAGTGACCTGGACAATAGGAGGAAAGGGAGAGAGCAGACTACAGGCAGCGGAGATGAAATTTTTAAGAAAGTTCAATGGCCATAACAAAATTGGATAAGGTGCGAAGCAAAACTACAAGAAAGAAACTAGGAGTGGAAAGGCTACGAGACGAAGTAGGAAGAGAAAGACTTCGGTGGTATGGACACGAAAGACGAATGAAACAGGAGAGAATCCCCAGAAGGGCAATTGGAACGGGCATGGGGAGGAGCACGAAGAGTTGGCCGCCCAAGAGACAGATGGAGAGACCAAAGATTATTGAGTATAGAAGAAAGAGGGCAGACGGGAAAGAACGAATGAAGAAAAACTCTGGGAAGACAGAAAGAAATGGAGAGAACTAGTGGAAGTGCCGGTCTTAACAGACAGCGAAGAAGAAGAAGATGAGGTGCTGAGCCTGGCTAGCAAGCACTGACAAAGGGTAGCCCGAGAAAATGGTGACTCGTCACCCCCCGACCCAACGCATGTTGGAATAGGGGTCTGATATTATTATTATATATTTTTATAACTAATTATTTTACTAACACGCAAACATGATACTAGGCCTAACACATGGTCAACACTGCTCTGCCACGCCCAAAACACGACGCGCGAACGTTTAAACTGTCGATACCTCCAATTTGGAATCGATTAATTGATTCTGCCTTGTCAACCCTAGTAATAGCCCCTTTAAGAAGTGTCAAGGGAGTTACCAAGATGGACAAGATAAGAAGTAGTGTAATCAGAAAATAACTGGGACAAGAGAGATTGAGGTTTAAACTAGGAAGAGAATGTCTTCAGATGGTTTGGACATATGAAAAGGATGGGCAGGGAGAGGATTCCAAGACGAGAATTTGAAGTGGCAGAGGGGAAAAGAAAAGTAGAGAGGCCAAGATAGAAATGGAAAACAGTAATTCAAGAAGACGTTGGAAAACGAGATGAAGTGTGGGAGCATGTGGCAAGAGTAAAGCTGCGGGAGGACAGAAGAGAGTAAATTGGTGGAGAGGCAGGAGTTAGATGATGAGGAAGAAACAACAAGTCTGGAAAGCTTAGTATCTACAGTTTCATGCCCTAAACAATGGTGGAAACCACTACTCAACCAAACATAGTTGGAACTGAGGTATTATTAATTATTATTATTTTGTTGCCGATTATAGGCCTAAGAAAAAACAAGGCTTAAAGTTATTCAAACTATCGGTCAACATGCTGGTTAGTGGTTACGTCTAGTAGTACATTTTGCTTACTTGTGAGAATATTTGTTCCTCACAGTCTTGAGCGAGTCGGAAGGCTTTTTATGAAGCATAACATTTAACTGAAGCACAATCTCCGTGAGGTCTTCCAACTTGTGACTGGTGTAGTATTCTAGTGTAGCTGTCCACCCGCCGAGGTTCTTCATTCGGAGTGCCAGGAATAGAACAGACGCAGCAAGTTTGGAGTCAGAGTGGAAGATGAAAGCGTAATGCATGAGCGCAGACTCGAGGATATAACGGGCCAGTGTCAAGATCGGCATGGTCACTTTAGCACACTGCAATCAAGATTTCAACTTGAAGTTAAATGATCATACTCGTAGTCACAGCCCAGTCAATTACAACTTAGAATGGCAAGGATATACTGTACATAAGAATTTAGGACAACTGTTAATTAATCAATAATCATTTCATATTGTGCAAAAAATCATAATAGGGAATTTGCATAACGATATTTTATGGTTCTACTGGGTTAAGGCCACCTTCCTTGAAACAAAAATATCTTATTTTCTTGATTTTGAAAATACTTTCATTTATAAAATAAGGGTGAAAGTTTCCTACATATTTTGGCGGGAAAAAATGGGTCATACGTCACCAGCCTTCATGATGCCAATCAACCAATCACGTAACAATATATCAAGTTACTCGCTTTCGGAGATTATCTTAGCTGTGGAAGCATATTTTGACATCTAGTTTGTTCTAATATGATTAATATTTTATTTTATGGATTTAGAAATATCACAACGTAAGCTTTAACTGCATTTTAATTAATAATAAGTAAAAACGCAATGTTGATTATATGAAACTTGGAGAAGGACATCAACTTCTGTTTATTGTTGCCCATTGTTGTAAGAACCAAAGACTTTGGTAAAAGAGAGAATTTCGTTGTTTATCTGGGCGGCCGTGTTTAGGGTTACCAACTTGGGTCAACTCGAATTCCGGACAAAGTTCGAATTTTAGTGGGCACACAAGGGGTCTGGGGCGAAGCCCCAGCCGCCGGAGGCGAAATTTTTTTGGACCCTTTTAACCTTCAAAACAGCGGATACGTAATTTAAAGATTCAATGACTTGGATATATCCAAGTTTTAATTCTTCTTTTTGGGAGGCCAATACGACTTCCCGGCGACGATGACAAAGACGATGACGACCGCGACGTGAGAAACCCCCATTCCTCCCCTTACCCGTGGCTGGTTCTGACCAGCATGGGCGTCTCCTCCTCCCCCTTAGCCCCCTTAGGCTAGAGTGGTGCATTATGACCTAACGGTTGACGCGTCCTTAATCCAAATAAACCAAAAAAATAAATAAATAAAGGACTAATACTAAACTGAAATCTCATGTTTCTGCTTGCGCGCCAGTGCTGATTGAGTTACGTTGGCCTTGGCCGGCGGAGTTCAAGTAGCGCCTGCGCCTCGCTAAGTGCGCATACAATACAAAGGGGTTGGGGAGGGTAGTGGGACAGGGCAGTCACGAGCACGACTAGCTGGACAACTACAGAAAGACGGCTACATGAAAGAAACTAACTTTTATTCCAAATTACCAAACCAACTGATGTACCAACATTAGAGAGAAAAAACACTTATTCACTGCAATACTCTAAAATTCAATAAAATGTAGTACAAGTATGACTTTTTCACAAATTCCGGACAAAGTGCCGTCCGGAATGAGGCAATTCCTCTTTCCGGACAAAGGCATCAAAATCAGGACTGTCCGGAGAAATTCCGGACGGTTGGCAACCCTAGCCGTGTTCGTCATGAAGGCCGGTGACGTAGGCAGCCGTTTCAAAATAAATGTGCGGGAAATTTAAAAGGTCAAACTTTGACCTTTAACAGATATTGAACGATTAACTTTAAAAACCTGAAATTAACGTTTTTTATCATTTATAGACGAATATCTATAAATTGCACATACTTTTACCGAAATCTGGAACTTACGCAAATTCCCTATTAAGTAAGCACTAACTAGTAATCTAACTGGTAAAAATTACTGTTGGTAGACAGCCACACAGGTTAGTTACCGTACAGTGGTGTAGCTAGGAAAGTTAAAAGCCTGGGTGTAAGGCTGCTTGACGGGCTTCATTGACCCAATGCCCATGAGGGCCCTCAATCTCTCAGGGCCCGGATGCAACTGCACCCCCTATTCCTACGCCCCTGTTATTGTAGTTACCGTATTTACTCGCTTATAGGCCGCCCTCGAGTAAAGGCCGCACCCTTATTTTTACAACTCAGATTTTAAATATTTGGAAATAAATACTATTGACTAATGGCTTCACATAAAGGCCACACCCCACTTTTTGAACTTGACAATTTCAAATATACCCGAGGCCTATACTCGCATAAATACAGTAGTAGTTTTATTATCATCCTGTAGGACTCTACAAGTACATATTGTATAGGGCCTAGGATTTGTAAGGTAGTGTTATATGTAGGTCTACATGTAGCATGAGAACAAATAAGTGAAATAATACATAGCCTATAGGGTATTTAATTCAACTAACACACCCACCATACATAGATAAAATAACTTCAATATGCCCTATGATGACATTCTCAAAGGCTCTTAAAATGCTCGGCTTTGTGAAAAGGAATTGCACAAAGGACTTTTCCATTGGCACTTTGAGGAAGCTTTTTGTGGCTATAATAAGACCTCAAATTGACTACGCAAGTGTCTTATGGAACCCTCATCACATTACAAAAATCCGTAGCATTGAACGTAGCCAGCAGAAGTTTGTTAAGCATGTCAGCTTCAAGACCAATGTTACCTATCGTAGATGCAACTATTCAACTTTATGCAAGAATTTAAATCTTGTATCACTCCAAAATCGGCGCCAGCATACAGATCTAATATTTCTATAAGCTTCTGCATAATTATTTTGACTCTCAGCTTCTTGATCTAGTAAATTTTCACGTTCCTGCAAGACCAACACGAAACCTTCAGACTTTCCATCTGCCAAGAAGCAGACTAGACATTTTTAGTATGTAATTCCCCAATTATCCGGATCCAACATACGTATAACCAATTAGTTATCCATCCAGATCTGGACATAAATCACCTAAACTTTCAATGTCATAAAAAGTATTTCTTCAAAATATGTTCTTGAGGTGTATAACATTGTAATCGCTAGTTTTTTTATTTGCATTTCGTTTGGTAAAATGTTCTTTTGTGCACCTGAGTAGACATATTTAGATGTTGTTTGATTTTTGATATCATTTTTATTTTTGTGCTTTAGAATCTAGCTAATTTTATGTAATGCCTATCGCACTTGTGGAGGTAACTGTTATTGGTGGCAATAAATAATAATAATAATAATAATAATAATAATAATAATAATAATAATTATTATTATTATTATAATTATGGTGTGATGAAAGGAATGCCAAAAGGCTGGATCATGTGAGAAACATGTAGAGATAGGATAGGAGACCAACAGCTTACCTGAAGTGGAGTAGGCGCGCCGTGATAGAAGACATAAACACAAATAAACAAATAACACTACATTTCAAACGTTTCGGTCTACTCACTGAGGAAGGTCACGTAGACCGAAACGTTTGAAATGTAGTGTTATTTGTGTTTATGACTTCTATCACGGCGCGCCTACTCCACTTCAGGTAAGCTGTTGGTCTCCTATCCTATCTCTACATGTTTCTCACATTATTATAATTATTATTATTATATATATATTACCATGGCAACCGCCATACAGCCTGGGTACAAATGTTGAGATGCTCTCATAATTTAATGTTTTAAAGTGGTGTATATTAACAGTGAGAAGTGAAATTAGTATTGAAGGGAAGGTTGGTGTTTGTGTAAACATTATGTGAAGCAAGTAATGAAGATCTGTGATATTATGAGGGTGTGAGGTGGATTTGTGTGGGTGGCCTTCAGGTTCTCCATTGATGATGCCATAGGCCTAGGCTGGTTGCTGGATGGTGCAAATGATGGTTTGGAGTGGAGAACTTATTACTACAACATATTTGGTGACTTAGAATTTTCCAATTAGTCTTTGGATGGATAGGTGGTGACAGATATGTATTTGAAGGGAGTTTAGTATAGATGACATTGTGACTTGGTGCTTAGTTAATTTAAAAATGTTGACATTTGAGGAGTGTTTTTGTTTTTGCCTAATCTTTGTAACAATGTTTGAAATATGATAAACAACAAGATGGATGAAAGTGAGACAGTGGATGAAGGTTTCACTTTAAATAGTTAAAGGGAGAATCAAAATGTTGGAGATGCAAGAAAATAGTAAGGACGGGAGTCCAGTGTACTTCATGTGCCAGCTGGTCCCATTTTAAATGTGCAGGAGTCAATGGAAAGGAATATAGAAGAAAAACAAAAGTGAATGGGGGGTAGTAAGAT
>JAMZAV010015518.1:0-14879 GCA_024449915.1 Sweltsa coloradensis | reverse complement strand
CTTGGACTCAGATAGTTAAAACTACTCAAGCTCAGTAGTAAACTACTTGGACTAAGTAGTTTACTACTCAAGCCCAGTAGATAACTACTGGGCCCTTCAGTAGTTAACTACTGACATCAGTAGTAAAACTACACGGACTGAGTAGTTGTCAGTAGTTTAACTACTGACAACTACTGAAAACTACTTAAACACCAGTAGTTTTTTTCTGTAAGGGCAGGCAAACAAATACGTCCGCGTGAACAAAGTAGTAAGTACATATAGGTCTCGTAAAAAAAATTATTGGCCTACTCTGAACATACAAAATTATTTTAATATTTCCATGTGTGCTTTAAATTATTAGTTTGTATTAAACAGCTAACTTTCTATATTATTGCCATTAACGGGATAGAAAATGAGCTCAAATTAAGTAATACGTTAAATTCGTAATTTCTGATTTTTTTAACATGGAGATCCCTATTACTGTGGCTGGGACTTCCTTACTGGTTCTCATTATGCCAGAATTCGTAAGAGCCGAGTGCCTGATTTACTGTAAAATGTGTGTTAAATTTGGTGACTCTCAGTAAGTTCTCACGTAGGCCTATATATTTGTCCCGTTTTCTTCCTGGACGTGCCTTTTTTTCGTTAAATGTTCTGTTTTCTGTTACAACCGTAATCACTTTTGGGATTCATCCTGCTCATCATTGTGTGTGCTTCACAACATTTTGTTGCTTTGACCTTTGTTGTGATTATTTTAATTTTCTTGAGCCGGGACTTGAAAAATGTTCATGTTAACTGGGATTTCATGTTATTCAAGTGTGTTTGTTATCAAGGGACTACTGTAGTCAACTATTGTCTCACTTCCCCTGTGGGTGACGGGACAGTGAGACTCAAGGTCAATGTTTTCTACAGGAGCGATGTACGTGGACGGACAGGGACCAATCGAGGGCTCGGCTCAAGGTCGCTTCCAGGGTCTAGATCTCGTAGAGCCACTCTACGTGGGAGGTGTTCCAGACTTCTCCGATGTTCACCGGCTTAACGGTTTTAGCCGAGGATTTGTGGGTGAGTCTATCGCTGTGTTGTAGGATTGTGCAAACCCACTATTTTTATTTCAAACTCAAACTTTTTTAAGTTTGATGGGGAGGTGTTCCAGACTTCTCCGAGTTCACCGGCTTAACGGTTTTAGCTGAGGATTTGTGGGTGAGTCTATTGCTGTGTTGTAGGATTGTGCAAACCCACTATTTTTATTTCAAACTCAAACTTTTTTAAGTTTGAGTTTGAATTTCGAACATTTGCACATCCCTACTGTGCTGGTTACTTGTGATGCATCTGGGATGCATGCTTACATTTGTAATAAATACAGCAAAACTGCCATGTAATAAAATGTTTCAGCATACAATTTTGTTGATTGATTATCCCAATTTCAATTAATCAGGACTTTGTTGTGTCCATTACATAGACATACTACTATTACTCAGGCCTTAGACATCTAGGCTTGGTTTGGTGGGTAGAAAATCAGTGCATTCTAGGCCACTTGTCAGAGAATGTTTTCTTTATTGCAAGGCCGACAAGCTAGAGCCTCGCCCAAGGGTACATTAGAAAATGGCACTGCCTGGCGAATACCACAGTCGAATACATAACAGACTTGATATTGATTGGGAATAATTAATCATTTACCCTTTAATCAAAACCATTAACTATATTATATAGATTGATAGAATGTATAAGACTAAGTTTAAGTTCCAATGATTTACCCGTAGACTTGTATACAATCTTCTTCTCTTCCATGTGTTTCACTAATATTATGACATCCTTGGTAAAAAGAGCAACTTATAGTAGATTGTTGTAAATTATGAATAATAAAAATGCTCTAAACTATTCTCCATGTTCAGGTTGCATCAGCCGCCTGGTGATTGGTTCGGTTGAGCACGAGCTAGTGCGCGACGCAACGCTGTCACGCGGTGTGACAACGTGCGAGACGTGTGCTGTGAACCCTTGCCAGAACCAAGGTGTGTGCCAGGAGGCTGGCACTGCACAGGGTTACACCTGTATCTGCCCAGCTTCGTTTCTCCGGCAGAACTGCGACCGAGTGGGGCAAGCTTGCTACCCAGGTAACGTTGAGATTGACACCTACAATCTTGTTCAATTGTTTGATGACGTATCTCTATGGGTGTGCGAATAGTGATTTTTTTCAGTATGAATATCGAATCTTACTCACAAAATAGTCGAATATTGAATAATTGTCAAAACAGTGCAGATTAATGTGCTGTAGGCCTAGTCCTACACATAAAAATCAATAATTAGTAGTTTCAAGTTTTATTTATATATGGTAAGTATAGTATGTATTTGGTACATTAGGCCGATCTACTTTAAGCCTGTATAAGGCTAGCGGAGGGAATGTTTGTTTGTTGTATTCAGGGGAATTAGGGTAGATTAGGGTAGACCTATAACGTTTTTGGAATGTAAAAGTTCCAAATTGCACTTTTCTTCCCCGTAAACTTGGGAGTGGACGTGTCAGCTTGGGGCTAAAACCCCGCTTCTTCCTCATCATCTGTGAGAACGAGACCCCTATCGGTTCTTACTGGGGGTGGGGAAATTTAAATCATTCATCGATATGTATCGTAATATTGAAATTTTTGATACGATATGCCGAGATATCGCATAATCGTACAATGTTTTTTTAAACTGAATATCGTGATAAATGGATTTCCGCCTTTTATTTCATAGTTCATCGGAGGCCTACCAAGCCCCAAAGGTTTCAACGGTAATGTTTACTATTGTGAATTGGGATATTTTGTGTAATATTCAAATTCTGTATCCGAATTGGGGGATTCGTTAATAGGTTTTGTTTGTGTCATTTTGCAGTGTATAGTATTTCCCTATCCTACCCCAGGCCTTTTATCAGATTTAAAAAATGTGGGGCACTGACGGGTTTTAATGCACCTTTTTTAACAAGGATGGGGAATGGTCAAAGCAGTCCTTGTTTTTGGGTGTTGCCCAAGTTAATGCAGGTAATAAATTTATTTTTATGTTTTTTGGTAAATTAATTCTGACGAGGGGATGATATTAGTTTTATTTTTTTTTGGGTGAGATTTTTTCTTTAAAACACACTTTTTTTTTGATATTTTTTCATTCCGTTAATATTTGACAAAAAAAAAAAAAAGCTTGAAAAGGGACAATTAGGCGTATTTTACTTTTTTTCCAAACTGAAACTGTTTTTGATTGTTTCCTACTTTATTAAATTTTCTTTTGGGGGCCATGATAATCCCCTGAACCCATACATTTTCTATCATTTTAAATTTCCTGTTTTTATTCGAATTTTACTTTTTTTACCTGCCCCTTCAGCCTGTCATTTTTTTTTTTAAAAACCCCCAAGGGTTTTTTAGTCCAAAATGTTGTGATCGATTTTAGAAGTTTTATGCGGGGCCTTTCATTTCGGTGGGGGGGTCTGATGGGGGGACCTGAGTTTCCCCTTCACGGGGGCCCCAAAAGTGTAAAAAAAAATTAACACTGGAATTTTTGCAGTTAGTATGGTAAAAAAAAGGGGTTCGAGGGTTTAATTTAAATTGTGTTGGGTTTTGTGAATATAAACTCATAAAAATGGGGGACGAAAACCCCAAAGTGGGGCTTGAAAATCGGGCTTTCGTTTATAAAATTTTTATTGTCCCCAAAAAAAAATTTCCAATTAATTTTTAAAAATTTTTTAATTTTTTAAAATTTTTTTTTTTTTTTAAATAGGGGGTCTATTTTTTTAAATTTTTGTGGCCAAATATTATAAGGTATCCCCTTTGATTTTAGGAAGGGGAAAATCAACCAAATTTGTAAAATTTTTTTAAAATTTTTTAAATGTGGGCCCAATTTTAATTGCCCTTTTGATGGACCATGTGAGAGGACATGTATGTTTTTCCTAAAATTTTCCTTTACAAAAAATTTTAAAAATTTTCCCTTCACAAAAAATAAAATGCCGTCAATGGACGGATCTAAGCAAAAAAAAAATTTCTTTAAAAATTTAAAAATTAAAAAAATTGGGGACTTTCAATGGGCCCCCCAAAATTTTTCCAAATTTCAACCCTTTTTGGAAATCCCCAAAACTAATTTAAAAAAAAAAAAATTGGGTCAAAAATAAAAATAAGAAAAATAATGGGGACGGGCTAAGAAATTAAAATTTGATAAAGGGGCTTCCCCAAAAAGAACCCAAAGGGGGAAAACCCCTTAAAATTTTTTACAATTTTATCGTAATATTTTAGGACAGGGCAAAATTTGTAGGGATTTAAAAACCCTTTAGGTCCTTTTAATCAGGGGGGGGTCTTGGCGGGGCGGGAATGGGGGGGGCCTTGGGCCCAACTGTTGGGGCCCTATTTTAACGTTTGCTATTAACCCCCAGAAGTTTCTTAAAAAGGGCAGGAATACCTGCTTCCTCAATTTTCCCGGGGTTTTTGGGGCCTACCCCCTTTATCAACCCCCCCTTTTTTCCAGATTCTTTCCCCCCTAAATTTTACCAGAATTTTTCCCCAGGAAGTTTGGCTAACCCCTTTTTTAAAACCCTTTCCCGTTTTTTTTCCTTTTTATTAAAACGGTTTATCGGGTTGGGGTTGAAAATTGTTAAGCTTTTGCTGTGTTATTGTTAATTTTTAAAGACTTTTTAAAAAAAAAGGGTTTGTATAATTTTATTAATGATAGGATAAATTTCGGAAGCAGATATTTTTAAAAAACCCCGTTGTAAAAAAAAGTAGGAGGTTTGAAGAAACCCAAATTTTTCCCCCCCTAAATTCCAAAAGAAAAAGGTTTTTGAATTTTACACCCCCCTAAAAAAATAATAAATTTTTTTGGGGACTTTTTAGAATACCCAAAAAAGAATAAAGGAAAAGAACTTGAAAATTTTTTTAATCAAAACAGTTTTTTAAAACATACTATGCCCCTTGTAAAAAAGGAATGTTAAAAAACAAAAATTTTAAAATTTGAAAACAAAAGAATACCAAAAACTAAGAAAATTTCAAAAGGATTTTTTAAACCCTTAAAATGGCTTTTGGTTTGAGTTAAGCCCATTGGGGTTTTTGGGGTTACTAAACAAACTAAAAAAAAGTGGTTTCCCAATTTTAACAACGCCCTTTACAGATTTTTTTGTAAACCGTTTTTTTTTTTTTTTTTTTTTTTTCCTTGGGAATTTGGGGGAAAGGGGGTTGCACACTGGTCCCCCGACTTTCGGTGAATTTGGGAGATGCCTGTACTGTCCCCGGACTTCGCGGTGAAGCCCGGGGGCCCGTGTACTCTTTTTTTTCCCAGGAGTTTTTCCGGCCTATTGGGGAAATCCGAGCCTTTCAAAAATTTGTCGGTAAAACTGATTTTTCCCTTCCCCCAATTCCCCTAAAAGTTTTTTGTTGGGGAGAATTTCACAGTTGGTTTTTGGGGGATTAGCATTTTGGGAAACCCCCTACTTCTGGGGGTCCCGAGAAACTTTTTTCCCCAAATAAAAAATTTCCCCAATTTTCAAGGGTTTTAAACCGCTAAACCCTAATTTGAAAACCGTTAACAGGCAAAAGTGGGTGCGGGGTTTAGTTTTAAGGTTTTGAAGGTTTAAAAAAAACCCCTTTCCTTTTTGTGCCCAATTAAACGATCTCACGGGAATCCCGTGTCCGTGAACATTCCGGAGAACTCAATCGGCTTTCCCAAAGGACCCCGGGTTTTTCTTCACAACGGGCCCTTTAGGAAAGGTCCACGATGAAAAAAATGATGCCTTCCGTGGGCCCTGCAAAGTCAATGTGTATACGCGACATGGGTCGCGGGGGACACTCCAGGGAAACAGTTGATGTTGGGGTGCAGTTTGTTTGCAGCACAAGAGTACCGGGCCCAATCTTTTCTTCGATTGCTGGGCCATTTTTGGCCACCAAACATAACTCCGGCCCTTTGCCTTTGTCCAACGTTTCCCTGTGGATGCATGAACATTTTCAAACCGACTGTAGACTTAATCACTACTCTGTTGGCTAGGAAAAACCCCCATTTCCACCGAAACCCCGTTTATTTCCAAGGAGGGTTGAAACTCAACCGGAACTTCGTTTCCCAGCCATGTGCACACCAGCTAAAAAATTTTGAAAGAATGATGTCCTCTTCGTCTCCGACGTTGGGGTACCCAGATTTTAAGTTCTGCAGGGTGTCCTTTTTATAACACCATCCGCGGTTTGGGTACTTGGGATCCGGTCCCGGATGGTATCGGCGCACAAATCGCATTTTAATTCTCTTTTCCTGGGCGGGACTTTAATCATACAATAAAATCCAAAATCAATTTCCAACGACAAGTGGGGAAATACATCAGGTAACACTCCCCTGGCCGAAGCGACCTACTAATGTTTATGGTCAGTATATGAAAATTTTCCCATAAATAAAAGGTGGAATTTTTTTTAACCCGAACATGATTTTATAAAAAAAATTCCCTTTTCTAGCTGGAATAATTTTTCTCTCCCTTTTAGCGTACGAGACTTGAAGGCGATTTGGAGGTTCGGAAACCCTCTGGCTCGGATGGCATACCGCCCCCCCCGTACGGCGATGCATCCAAAACATTCAATGGTTTAGTCAAACTGTAATGAACCGTACCTGATCAGATTGACTTGCTGTTTGGATCGTTGAAACATGCCATGCTTCTGGCTCCAGTCCATTGCTGCCCCTTGGTGTAAGCTCGTAGAGTGCGTAAATTTTTGGTACCATATTCGGAAAGTAGCGCTCGTAGAAAGTAAGAAATCCCAGAATGACTCCAAGTGCAGATTTTTTAGGGCGGGTGCCGATCGAAAGCCTGTTTTCTTTTTCCTCCGTAGGGTGGATTCCTTTTCTATCAATCAAAAAAACCCCAGAAACTCTCTGATGGCAAAATAAATTCCATTTAACAGTTTGAACGTAAACCAGCAGTATCAAATCTTTCCAACAAGCTCTCGTTCTCGCCCAGCATTCCTCCTTGTTTCCCGAAACGAGTAAGTCATCAGGAAAAATTAAACCTTCTAGTCCCTTTTGAAATTTTTCCTCATCTTGGAAATATGCGGTGCGGGCGCCAGCCCCAAAAGGAAGACGCAGCATTTTGTAGTAGGGGCCCTTCTGGTATTCATGCAAGTACCCGGAGACTGTCATCCACTCGTACTTGGGGGGTAAGCCCTATCGAGGTCCAAAACCCTGGAAAAAAACATCTCCAAGAGTGCTGTAAAAAACTTCGTATTTTTTAAGTAGAGGATAATATCAAACCCTTTAACCGGGGTTTACTGTCCCCCAATAATCACCACAAATTCGCCAGTGTTGTCGCGCTTTGGGAAAAAAACAGCAGGTGTACCCCATTCCCCTTGTGCATAGTCTGACTACCCCGTCACTTGCATTTTTCTAGGGCCTGGCAGACTTCTCTTTTAATGCGTAGGGTGGGCTCCCAGTTTGGAAAAAAGGTGTAGCATTTGGGTCTAGTTTCCACGTAACCGGTTCCCCTTTGTAAAAACCTAAACCGCCTGCAAAACGTTTTCTAGGCCCTGCAGTTCTTTAGGAAAATTGCCCTCACTTTCACCTAACTGGTTCCGCTGGTCCAAGCCCCCCCAAGGGGGAAACCCTCTTGCCGAGTAGGCTAGGCCCATCTGTTGTCACGTATAGTGGTAACTGGCATAATTTTTTTCCCCTACTGCACGGTTACCGTTGCCACTCCCATACGCTAACCCTGTTGTGACCAGGTTCGCATTTGAACTTTTTATGGGGCTAGTGGGGAGGATCGGTAGGCCCTAACGTCTAAAGGTTATGCCAATGATTTAATTTTTGATCCTGTGTCCCCTTCCTTGTTAAATTACTCCCTTTAATCAACACCACCTTAAAGAGCCCCAGGCATCTTTTTCCACCTTTAGACAGAAAAGATATGAGTCTTCCACCCTGATGAAAGCAGATTGGACCCGAGGGCTTAGGCCCAAAATTGGGATTTTTCCCAGACTTGGACATGCTCCTTAGAAAATGGCCTGTCTTCTGACATTTGTGACATGTCAGGGGTTTTACATGCATGATGGCCTTGTGGTTTTCATTGCCACAGCGATAGCACATGCCCTTTTGGCAGAATTTTTCCTCGTAGTAGGCCTAGGCCTAGAATCAAAATTATTCTAGGCTTACCTTGCCGCCTTTTAGTGTTTCCTTGGGTACCCCGACCTTTTGTACTTGGCCGCCTGCCCCCGCATTTTCCCCGTAAGACTTGGACATCTCGCTGCGAGTCTCCCGCCGTAGCAACTCAAATGCTCTCTGGAAAGGGATGGCATTCCCTCCGCCAGCAGGGTTGGTTTTCAAAAAACTTTTCCCGAATCCCGCAATGAGTTGTCTAGAGATTTTCATCTAGGTCTGTGAACCGCAATGCTTTTGGAACTTTGAGCTCCGTAGGGACTCGAGTAAGTTTCTTTTCTAGCTGTAGACGCTTTTCGAAAATTAAACCTTTTTGTACGTTTTTCTAGGCTTAGGGCTGTACCTACTTTAAAAGGTCTTTTCCTCTGTGAAAGACAGATCAGTGAGTGTCCTTGTGTAGCCAAGTTTGCGTCCCACAAATGTTTCGTTCCAAGCACAGAGAAAAAACACATTTTTCTTCTAGCTTTAGCCACATCGAGGGGGCGAATGCATTTCGACCTTTCGACGTAAAAGTCCCCTGGCTCTTTCCCGGGGTAAACGGTCCGATCGAACAACTAGCCCCTTGATTTCCAGTGGTTGGAAACCTCGATAGTTTTAGGCATTGTAAAAATGAAGTAAAAATTTCCTTACCAAACCTATCTTCGCGCCAGTTTTGTTATGTATGTTGTGGGTGTAGGTAAGGCTCGTAAAAAATGCATACCATGATTACTGTAAGCTTTAAAGCATCATTTATTTTAAAACGTTGTCTAAAACTACTACATGTATTTTGCTGAGATTGTCAGAAGGAAACGACGCCATACCTTTTTAACGCCTTTAAATGGGCGAGGCAAGTAAACGGGAGGTTTGAAATTGAAAACACCACAGGGAAACCTAGTGCGTGGTTTTCTTTCAGATTACTTCGCAGGGGTTTTTCCCCGTCCAGTGTGAGGCGTATTTCGGTAAGCAAATAGAAAATTACTAAGACGGTGGGGAATGGATCGGTTCTTTGAGCTTCTTTCCTCCTCTAATACCTGCTTTAACATTGATTTCTTTAGCGTTTGAACCATTCGTTCAGCTGAACCATTAGATGTGGATGAATGGGGGCTAAATTTTAACCTGATGCCATTACTCTGACAAAATTCTGCAAAACTCTCTAGAACTGAAAGGCGGTCCATTATCCACAACCAATATCTCGGGCAACCCAAAGGTAGCAAACACCGCCCGAAGTTTATTTATGACTTGTGAAGCAATAGTGGAATTCATAAACAGTACCTCCACCCACTTTGAATGGGTATCATACATAACAAGGAAATTATTTCCATCTTTTTTTGCAAAATCCATATGAACCCTTTGCCAATTTCGGCTCGCCCAGGTCCATTGACACAAGGGGCCTGGACGTGCAGCTTGTAATGTCATTTGACAAATATCACATGTTTTTACCGTATCATTAATGTCATCATCAATATTTGGCCACCAACACCAAGCTTCTAGCTAACATTTTCATACGGGTGGTCCCTGGGTGTTCTCATGGAGCAATTCCAAAACCTTTTTATGTACCTTTGCTGGTGCAATAACTCTTTTTCCCCGTGTTACACTGTTTTCATGGTATAGATAGTTTCTGACGCTTAACAAAAAGGCATTTAGGGATGTGTCCACAACTTTTTCGGGCCATCCATTTTGGGTTAAATGATAAACCCTTGATAACAAACTATCTTTGGATGTAGCCTGACCAATTTCCTGAGCAGTTAAAGGAAAATCTGTCTATTTGAGAGAAGTAATGAATATTCCGCTTTTGTTCCCGCGTCTCCGGTAAAGGAAGACGTGATAGTGCATTAGCTGGTGCCATGTCCTTCCCCCTTCGATATTTTATTTCATATTGGTAAGCTGATAAGATGAGAGCCCAACGTGCATTCGAGAGGCTGCTAGAGTCGGTAACCCCTTGGTGGGCCCTAGAATGCTTGTCAGCGGTTGGTGGTCTGTCACTAAAAGGAATTTCCTGCCGTACAGGTATTTATGAAATCTTTTAACTGCGAATATTAGCGCCAAAGCTTCTTTTTCAACCTGAGCATAATTCCGTTCTGCCTTGGTAAGAACTCTCGAAGCAAATGCTATTGGCCTTTCATCTCCTCTTTCTGATATCCAAGGATAACACCGCTCCAACACCATACGCAGAAGCATCAGCCGCTACCACTATTTGTTTATTAGTATCGAAATGAGCTAAAACACAACTATTTAACATCATTTCTTTGCTCTTTTGAAAGGTTTCATTAGTTTCTATGTTCCAATACCATGTGTCTGAGTGACTTAAATCATACAGAGGCTTCACCACCGTGCTAAGCATGGGTAAAAATTTATTGTAATACTGGAGTAATGCCAGATAAGAGGTTAACTGTGCAGCATCCTTTGGAATGGGTGCTTCTGAGATAGCTTTCACCTTGTCTTTCTGAGGATGTATACCTAAAGCATCAATTGTATGACCATGTAATCAATTCGGGTGACAAGAAAACACATTTTTTTTCCGATACCCTAAAGTTATGTTTAGACAATCTCTTAAATACTAATTCTGTTCTGTATTTACATTCCGCTTCGTCTTTCCCTGCAACTAGGATGTCATCAATGAATACACATACCCTGGAATACCTTTTAACACCTTGTCCATTATCCCTTGGAATATGGCAGGGGCACTCGAAATACCATATACGAGCCTTCGCTGCTGAAATAATCCCAGATGTGTATTCACAGTAAGCAAGGATTGTGAGCTTGGGCTGACGGAAATTTGTTGGTACGCATTTGCCAGGTCTAGCTTAGTGAAACAGGTACACCCTGCCCATGTGGCTGATAAGTCTTCAAACGTTGGCAAGGGGTAATGTTCCGTCTGAACTACCCGGTTTCAAGGTAACCTTAAAATCCCCACACAACTAATCCCCCCATCTGGCTTGGGCACCGTTATCATGGGCGTTGCCCACTCACTATGTGAAACGGGTATTAGGATACCTTCTTTTTGTTGTCTTTGAAGCTCGGCTTCTACTTTTCCCTTATGGCAAATGGCACCGAGTATGGTTTACAAAATATGGGCTGGGCATTTTCTTTCAACCACAATAGTGGCTTGATACCCCTTCACCTCCCCCACGTCTTTTGCAAACACCTCGGGAAACTTACGTTTAAACTCGTCACTCCCCGTCCTAGGCTTGCCGTTTAACCCGCCTTTTGCTACCTGGTTCACACGTTTGGTACTTACTTGTCCTTGGTCCACCAGGGACTTCAGTCAAGTCTAATTATTCCTAACCAATCTCGGCCCAACAAAATTGGAGCACGCGCTTTGTGGTTATCTACCACTAGGATCGGCAAATTGGAATACGCGATACCTTGGTATCCTACCTTAACAAGTGTTTGCCCTAACACTTTGAGTTTACTTCCATCATAAGTTGACAATTTTGTCTTACTAGGTTGTAATACTAGACCCGCTTTACTAATTTAGTCTCAAACACTTCTCTAGGGACTCTGTAACTACTGCCCCCGTGTCTACCTCCATCTTAATTGGAATTCCTTCTATGTACATTTTCACTACGTAAGGCAATTTCTTTGATGAAAAACTTTGCTTGGTGTATGCAATGTTATACAATTTCACTCTCATTTTCTGCAGAGCTACTATCATTATCTTCCGTACATCGAAATACCTTTTTTGCTGAAATACCTGTAGACTTGCACATCTTGGCTACGTGCCCTCGCCTGTGGCACTTGAAACACTCCCAGTGTTGGACTGGACACGCCTCTTTTGCATGTCGACGTCCGCAGCGCGAACAGCTTGGCCCTGGCTCTTGACGGAACTCCTTGTGGGGACCCTTTTCTGGAACTCGTTGGTTTGCGAATGGTTTGGATTTTTTCCTATTTTGCTGTACATATTGGACTCCTTCTCTGGGTGACGCTGGGTGACCATGTATCTCGCGCACATTATCTGTAGCAAGGTCGAGTTGTTGTGCTAACTCAACTGCCGACTGGAAAGATAAGGACACATCCTGAATCACAAGCTTTTCTTGTACCTTCTCACTTGAAAGTCCACATACGAAGAGATCCCGAAGCATTTGGTCTAAGAAGAGACCAAATCTGCATGTGGCTGCCAACTTCCTTAAGGCTATCACATAGTCTGGTATAGACTCGCCTTCCTTCTGCACTCGTTTAAAAAAACGTTGCCTTTCGGCAATTATGAATCTTTGAGGTATGTAGTGCGTTTTTAAAGCCAACACTATATCGTTGTATGGCCTAGACCCAGGCAAAAATTGGTGACATCAAGTTCTTTACAACTGCATATGCCTTGTCCCCATCAATGATATCAAGGCGGGCGTTCTGTCTTCTTCTTTTACCGAATTGCTTTAAAATACTGCTCCATTCTCTCCATATAATTCTCAAAATCGTGGTACTTCCGGATCAAACGTATCCATATGTCCTACTCGCGACATTTTACGTATATAGGCCTTAGGCCTATGCTTTGACTAGGCCTAATGACGCCTGCCCGCCCTAGGTCATGCAAGGTCATGCACGTAGGCCTACGCCGTACGTTTCTTCCCCCTAATTCAGTCCATAAATTAACACGACTTACTTGCAGCGCTATCGTTCGTGTTCGTCGCCATTGTAGTAGATTAGGACATGGGTAAATGACAGTAGGCCTGTACAAGTATTGTATAAGTTGCTTTACTGGACAATGTTACAATGTGGTCCGTCACGACCCGGCCCTGACACTTGTCTCCTCGTCCCAGCATGCCGCACGGCATGCTGAGAGCCCGACATCGTCCACTGCCTTCTACTACAACCATAAACCTATTTAACGATTTTTACGATCTCACAATCGTGTTTTATGACCCGGCACCTCCACCACATGCACCAACCAGGTTAATTTAATTTAGACTACCTACCCGGAACCTCCACCAAAATTATGGAATTTATCATTTTTTGTGTAAATTTTGATAGTTTCAATATGAAGCCAAATATCGATATCGAAAATATTTCCACTTTTCAATATTGTATCGAAATATTGATTTTTTTGCCGAACCCTACTATTTACAAACAGGAGCACATTTTTTTATTAATTTTTAAATGTCAAAATTTTCAGTACTTTTGGTAAAAAGTAAGGCAGGGCATCGACATCGATTAAATTGATGTTTTATCGATGTCGGGAGTGTATTTCGACATCGATTTTTTTGTGTGGAAATCAAGCTTGGGAGAAAGGGCATTTACATGTTAAATGTCATATGCTTGGGATTGTGGCGGACAGCACTGACATTGTTGGAAATGCAGTTCTCCACACACCCGAATATATGTCATTTAGCGTGTAAATGCCCTTTCTCCCATAATGCTTTACACGTGTGATATGCTATATGCTGGTGATTTTGAATATCGTCTATTAGTTGTGGACGTGGAAGACAAGATAGTTATTTCTACCAATATATTGAATTTTATTAACCCATTGGAGCCGACTTACGGAACCGTTCCGTATTCCACGAGTGTGGCCCAAAAACGGACATACGGAACAGTTCCGTGTCCGTTCCGTTTGTCGCGTAGTTCAGTCAATCTCACACAGATAGCAGCACTATATGGAGGCTGACTCTTTACCGACTTGTTGAGTTTTTTCTCCGATAAATTCTCGATCACGGCCATTTCACAGATGACTACAAATAATATGATGGCCTACAAATTGTCAAGGCGGTGCGCCGTAACAGAAATAGGCTTCTCAGCTGTTGTTTACTTCGTAAAACTGATGTAAAGCTCCTGAATGTTACGAGATGGCGAATCTGAAGGCGGATTGTGCGAATTTCCAATGAGCGTGATATATTGTGAGATTCAGGAAGTGTTGTTGATTAGCTTGCAAATGATGCAAGCGATAATAATGATGTGGATGAAGACTAGGGTACTTCTAACCAAGATAAAATAAGACGATGACACAAGTAGGGTTAGGCCTAGGGCTGGCGGGAATATAAACTAGAAGAGCAAAGCATATGGACTAAAAACAATAGGCCTAGGCCTTCAATTTTGTGCATTAATGCGATTCGGCCCGTAGGCAGGGTGCGGCCGGGGTGCCATCCCCGTAATACGGATTTAACTGGATCCGTACGGGCCAAAATAAGCAAAATCAACTGGTGCTTAATGGGTTAATCACACAGTGAACCTTCGAAAATCAAGCTTTAAAACTCGGCTCGACTTTAAAATTTTTGCTGACCTCACCTCCCCCCTGCGCACACCTATGATTATTAGTGATAATGTGCTTGTTTCCGCAGACTTAAGATGGCGCTGAAGATAAACCCTCGCACGCTCGACGATGGTGTTCTACTCTACTGTGCCCAGAGCGACGACGGACACGGAGACTTTGCATCTCTCGCTATCCGAGACAAGCGGCTCGAGTTCCGTTTCGACACCGGATCAGGTAGGAAAAATTGGTATCATTCATTTAGGAATGTAGTTAATATGGTATTTCTATAATGTTGATGAATAATAGCAACATTATTCTATCCAGTTATTTTTAAAATGTTATTGTATTTTATAATATTTTATTGTGTATTTTAATTTTTGGGAAAGCATAGAGAACATAAAGCCCAACCTGAAGGGCTGGGGGCAACAAAACTTTTCACCTGCTCAACTGCAGCTAATTTAAAGTTTATTAAAAGTTTTGTTGCCCCCAGCCCTTACACTGGGCTTTTGTTCTCTATGCTTCCCAACGTGTCAACCCTTTCCAATCTAACTAACTAGCAGTGCCTTTTGACACTAACTGAATATAATTTGTTTTTTACTTAACCAACTTTGAAAAATTCATAGTC
>JAMZAV010015517.1:0-12251 GCA_024449915.1 Sweltsa coloradensis | reverse complement strand
CGATAAAAGGAAAGGGTTTTACGCAGAAGGAAGGACGATCGTAACGAGTTAACATGAGTTTATAGGGAACTATTCTTAGTTCGTAACGAACATTTGTTTACAATAATTATTCACAAAATAGACTAGTTTGATTTATTTCAGAATCAGGATTTTATTAGCCCCAGAATTTAACAAGTAAAATTTCAATCTGGCTTCCCTCCAGTAAACACAACGTGTGACGTCATAACTGAGGTAGGCGTAAGCCAGCAGATCGCTCGCTAGTTTAGTTTAGTTTATTTGGATTAAGGGCAAGTCTATTTTTTTTATTAAGGACGCGTCAACCGTTTGGGCATAATGCGCCACTCTAACCTAGTAGATATGGAGACGACGACGACGTGAGAAACTAGGGCGCTTCAACCGGTTAGGTCATATTGCGCCGCCTGTGAATGAAAGTAAATGAGAAGAGTTAATGCAGGTATGTTTGATGATAAGATTGTTTTCTAAGTGTATAAATAACAAAATAAAATGAAGAAGATGAAAGTAATAGCGAAATAAACAATTATGTATGTGAATGAAAATAAAGAAAAGAAAGAAATGTGTATGATGTGAATTAAATTTTGTTAAATGGAGGGGCCCATACTGGTCGGACGGGTAAGGGGAGGAAAGGGGGGTTCTCACGTCGCGGTTGTCAATGTCGTCATCGTCGCCGGGGGGTCGTCAAGGGAAGGGGGCAAGGTCCCCGACGACGATTGCCAGAGCTCGCCTCTAGTTTCGGGGAGTCATATACTCCGCTCTTACTAGCTGATGTTTGCGAGGTGGACTTTTTCTCTCGAATCGCCTTGTACAATTAGCAGAGCCATGCTCTGGGCCAATTCTACCCCGGGCCCAGACGGGGAGGGGAGTTCGTAAGGGAAAGTAACAAGGTCCCCGACGACGAATGTGGATCTTGCCTCTAGTATCAGGCAGCTCTACAATATTAGCTTATTTTTGCGAGATGGGACTATGTCTCTATTTTCGCCTTTAACGATTATCAGAGCCACTCTCTGAGCCAAATTCTTTCTACCTATAGGACCCCAGACGGGTGAATTTCCTTCCAAAAATATACCATGTCAGAGTCATATTAGTTTTCTCTCCGTGTTTCAGGTGTCCTGGGTTAGGCACAGGGACATCCACCTCCTGACAGTAGGCAGGTACACGTATACGAGCGACCAGAGGTTCGAGGCCATCCACTCCCCACACACCGAGGACTGGACGCTGAGAATACGCTACCCACAGCGGAAAGACTCGGGGATATACGAGTGCCAGATCTCCACCACGCCACCCATCGGACACCCAGTCTACCTGACAGTAGTCGGTAAGCTAAAGACCATGCACATTATATATATGCCGACGACGACGACGTGAGAAACTAGGGCGCTTCAACCGGTTGGGTCATATTGCGCCGCCTGTTAATTAAAGTTGATGAGATGAGTTAATGCAGGTATGGTTTTATGATAAGTATGTTTTCTAAGTGTATAAATAACAAAGTAAATTGATGATGATGAAAGTAATAGCAAAATAAAAGTTTATTAGTTAATTAATCACCAAAATAATAATAATAATAATAATAATAATAATAATAATAATAATAATAATTTCAAATTTAAGGCTTTCGCGGCCCGGTAAATAATTAACACAATTTATTGGTCGGGACATTTCGCCGCGTCGAATAAAACATAATAAAATAATAATAAATAATAATAAATAATAATAATAATAAATATAATAATAATAATAATAATAATAATAGAACCACAAATACCCCAACGACACTTGATTCAGCCCCCTCAGAATGTGATGAGTACATTGCAGAAAGAACTCCAACTTAAATTTGATGACGCCAGACAAAAGTTTGCGGTAATGTGTCCTACAGAAAGACCACAAATACCAAAAATTAGAAATTCATTACATAATAGTACCATTGTCAACGAAATGAATAATGTGTTGGAAGAACGATGGGAACAAAATATGCAATCTAAGTTTGGGACATTACATACATTTGTTTACTGTGGCGCGGTTGCAGTTATATGGCAATTAGGAATGAATTTAAGAGAAACTACTGATAACACTGTACGAGGAGTTAGGAAAAAGCCGAAGGGGGAACAAAGGTTAGTGGCCAGAACTTGGAGTCTCAGAAGAGATCTCGGACGTTTAACACAGTACTCTTATGGTAATAGGGCTAAAAATTTAATGCGCCATGTAAATAGTATATTTCGTAGAATGATAATTCACACTAGGCACGAAAATGAGAATGTGTCTTTAATTGATTACACGGACACTTTAAAACAAAGCTTAGTGCGCTTTCAAAGAGACTGAAAAGGAAACAGGTTATGTACAAGTGGGAAAACAACAAAATGAAAATGTTTCAGCAAAATGAAAAGTATTTCTATCGACAGTTGCAAAATGGACTTACACCAATTGATAACGGTACACCTCAGAGCAAGATATAACAAATTTCTGGTCAGATATCTGGAGTAGACCTGTAGAGCACAACAGAAATGCAGCATGGATTGTCGAAGAAAACCCAAGATAGGGAGCAAGTTAATAAAATTTCCTTCAATAGCATTTCTCTCGAAACTGAATCTAGTATACATGGAGCACATAACTGGAAAACTCCGGAGTTGATAACATCATAACTTTTGGTATAAAAGATTCACCTGTTTGCATGAAGATCTAGCAAAATAATTTTACAGCATTAGTGAAAGGAGATGAAGCCATTCCTTTATATTTTACAAAAGGAAAGGGACGTTACTTAAACCAAAGAATGCAGATACACAAAATCCAGCTCACTACAGACCAATAACATGCCTACCAACTGTGTACAAAATTACTTACATTTTGTATTGCCAAACAAAATTTACCAGCATTGTGAAGAAGAACATATATTGTCAGAGGAACAAAAGGGCTGTAAAAAGTTTTCCCCACAGGTTGTAAGGAACAGTTGGTTATAAGATTCTTTGGTTATGAGACAAAACACATGTGCCCAAAAAAGGGAATATTCATACTGCATATATTGACTACAAAAAGGCGTATGACTCTGTGCCTCATTCATGGTTTTTTACATGTATTGGAAATAATAAAATAGACCCAATATTAATACAGTTTTTGAAAAAACGTATGAACACATGGAGAACAACGTTAAATATAAATTGCCAGAGAAAACTTTGTAACTGGTGCACTAAAAATTTGCACGTGGAATATTTTCAAGGTGATTCATTAAGCCCGCTCTGGTTCTGCATGGCGTTAAATCCTTTATCAAACTTGCTAAATAAATCAAAATACGGATTCAAAATCAAAGAAAGGTAATACACAAATTTGTACTGTCTCATTTAATGTACATGGATGATATAAAACTATATGCGATTACAGATGCACAAACTAAAATCATCTATTACAAATCACACATTCGTTTAGCCAAGATATTCAAATGGAATTTGGATTAGAAAAGTGAAAAAATATTATGTGTCATAAGGGAAAAGTTCAAGCTTCACATGGTGGTTCAACTATCGGTTGAAATTGTTATTGAAGGAATGGAAGAAGGTGAGGAAATTTTAAATACCTTGGGTTCATTCAAGCTGAACAGATTCATCAAGCGGAAGCGAAGAACAAGCTTAAAGATACTTTTGTGAAGAGAAGTGAAAGAAATACTGACATCAAATTAAACGGGAAAATAAAGTGAAAGCAATTAATACTTATGCAGTCCCAGTTTTAATGTATTCTTTCGGTATTTTTAACCTGGACACAAACTGAGATGAAAAGCAATTAATCGAAAAATAAGAACGCTTCTAACAGAATACCGACTTCATCACCCCAGAGCGGCGGTCGAACGGACGACATTGTTTTAGGTTACGTGGTGGGAAGAGGGAAACTGATTTAAATAACGCACGTATTAAGCAAATCAATTTTTTTAAGGGGAATACTTCTATAGTAAAAGTACTTCGCGATTACATACAGCTGTAGTGCAAGCGGATGTAAACCCTCAAAACCATTAAGATCTGCATAATGATGACAATTTTGCAGACAATCTCATAAGTGATGATATTTAAAGAAGAAATGTGGAAACTTAAGATACTACATGGGAGACATCACACAGAATTGCACGTGATTATGTACACTGATGCATTAATAAATGGTTACAAGTAGGCGATTTATTCGGAGGAAAAACAGAGGGATTTTTCATGGCCATACAGGATCAAGTAATTGCTACACGAAATTACAAGAAGCACATCATTTAAAGCAAGACAATCTGGATGATAAATGTAGAAAGTGCACTTGACCAATGAGACCATAGATCATTAATATCGGGATTTTAAACTTCTAGCCCAGTCAGGACTATTTGCACAGACATAATCAAGTTTCCAACATAATTCACCAACATCTGGCCCAAAAGTGTTCGTTAAATGGAGAACATCGTACCGGTACCATACTACAAGTACCAACCTGAAAGAGTTTAGAAAATTGTGATTGGAAACTTTATTATGATCGGGCTGTTATTACAGATAAGACGATACAACATAATAGGCCTGTTATCATTTTAACGGATAAATCAAAAAGGGAAACATTTATTATTTATGTAGCAATCCACTAAGTCAAAATATTGAAACAACGTGGGACGGAAAAGTTAGCCGCTACTTTGACTTAGGGCAAGAAATAAAGAAAATGTGGAAACAAGATCAAGTCACTACAATACCAATTATTGTGTCAGCCCGGCAGTTATACCACACAACCTACACAATAGTTTACACCAACTGGACATAACAAGAATTTATTTATCAAAATGGCAGAAAGGGTTATAAATTTTGTACATGCCATATAGTCCGAAAATTCCTCAGTGACAATGTTTTATAAAACCATTTTATGTTGTATATTTTGTAAAGATTAAGATTAGTTTTTGATTTGAGTGTTATGTTGAATACTGTTTAGATTTTAGATAAGTTTTGAAATATGAATTGTTTGTTATTATTATAGGCACATGTATTGCTTGACATAGTCCGCAAAACATTGCATTTACTTGTACCGGTTTGTACCGAGATGTGGAAACATGTGAATAAAAATAATAATAATAAAAATAATAATAATAATAATAATAATAATAATAATTATAAAAATAATAATAATAATAATAATAATAAAAATAATAATAATAATAATAATAAGAATAGTAATAACAAGTTACTATAGAAACATAAACAACAATCACCTATAATGCATACAAAAAAGCAAAATCTTCGGGCCCCATTTATATGACATTCTAATTACCCTAGCAAATTTGTACTTCTTTATAAAAATTATCCTAATTTAACAAAAATAATTTTGCAATGTAAACTTGGAAGTAAAGAGATCCCACTCATAACTAAAAACTTAAAAAAGCTCATCCATCAACGCGACGGTACTTTAGCGTTTTCCTAGTTAAAAACAAGAGAGAGATTTTTTATATTCATGCTCTTTGGAGTACACGTTCTGTTATTGTTAGTAAGGTATAGAATTATTATTATTGAAAACAAATCAATCTCCACCATAAATAGTTGGTAGTACATTATTAAACCAACCTCAATAACAAATCACCTTGATAATAAATACATTATTAATTTTTGGTTCATCAATTAAACAAAATATCTGGATTAACAAACAAATTAAAAATAGGCATGGGTAATGAATTTAGAATTTCAAAAGCAATTGTAGAACGTTATTTTTCATTTCAAGTTACCGCCACGGAGCCAACATGGATCTACACACGCGTATCAACATTGAAAATAGTTTATGCAGATTTATGCAAAAGCATTTTCGCTAAAATAAAGATTTACTACTACTTATTCTGTAGCTTTTGGCATGCTTACTTTTTCTTTTGTACAGTTTAATTGAAAATTACAACTGTATACTATAGTTTCACTTTTTACCAACTCAGACAAAAAAATGTGAAGATCTCAAAAAAAGTCATTTAATTTTTTGCATATTGCAGTAGAAATCGTACCGTTATCTTATGGACATATCATCATTCAGTATCGCATCGGACAGCCCATACTTTATGTATGCGGATGCACCCACCTCGGCCTATATTAACAACAGGACAAAATTTCGAACTGGCATGGAAAAGCAAAATTTAATTAACGCACCGCATTAAAAATATACTGTACAGTGTACCCCCATTTGTATAATATACTAAACACTATTCAAAACATCCAAAATAGTTGAAAGGCGATACAGATAGGCCACAGAGCAAGCGTACAATAACTACAAATCAGTCAAGTAGATTTGCTGTTGGTATCTATAGGTGTTTTTCCCTTTACGCATCAAGCTTCTTCCGCAGCGCAACGAGTAGGGGCTTGACCCCACAAAATGGAGAGACGCGGTCCTGGATCGAGTTCGAGACACCTAACTTGAAACTTTATATCATCTTGCAATTAATATATGTTGTGTATTCACTACGGGTAATTGACTGTGGCAGAACTTCAGACGAAATAGCTATATGAAATCGATATTTTTCAATCAAACTTTTATTGTTTTATTCTTATCGTTTACTAGTTAGCTAACAGGTAGCGCCACGGATGCTATATGAGCCTTGGAGGGGATCGGTCGGGCTTGGTGCGGGCTAGGCTGTGTGTGATGCAGGCGTGTTACGCGGGTTTCGCTTACGGGGACCGTACGGGCTAAGGCCGGGGCAAGTACTAGCAGCCCGTGCAGGGTCCCACTAACGGCCGAAGGGACACTTCTAGTCGGGACCAGTGCGGGCAGCCCAGGGGGTTTGCCCATACGTGCAGCCCGCGCGGGCTACACCCGGGATAAGCCATTTGTTTTTTGCTGTGATGCTGGTTAGAACCAGCCACGGGTAAGGGGGAGGGAAGGGGGGTTTCTCACGTCGCGGTCGTCATCGCCATTGTCATGTTAAGTGGTGTCATTGTCGTCGTCGTCGAAGAGGTCGTCAAGGGAAGAGGGCAAGGTCCCCCACGACGAGTGCCAGAGCTCGCCTCTAGTTTTGGGGACTAATATACTGCCCCTTATACTAGCTGATGTTTGCAAGGTGGACTTTTTCTCTTGGGAAACGCCTTAACGATTAGCAGAGCCATGCTCTGGCCTATTCTACCCCGGGCCCAGACGGTGGAGGGGAGGATTTTGGTTTATTTGGATTAAGGACGCGTCAACCGTTAGGTCATAATGCACCACTCTAGCCTAAGGGGGGGGGGGGGGAGGGGGGCCCATGCTGGTCAGAACCAGCCACGGGAAGGGGGGGAAAGGGGGATTTCTCACGTCGCGGCGTCATCGTCTTTGTCATCGTTCGTTGAGTCGTTGTCATCGTCGCCCGGGGGTCGTCAAGGGGAAGGGGGCAAGGTCCCCGACCACGATTGCCAGAGCTCGCCTCTAGTTTCGGGGAGTAAGAAAAACTCCGCTCTTTCTAGCTGATGTTTGCGAGGTGGACTTTTTTCTTTGAATCGCCTTTTACGATTAGCAGAGCCATGCTCTGGGCCAATTCTACCCCGGGGCCCAGACGGGGGCGGAGGGGAGGAGGAGCCCATGCTGATCAGAACCAGCCACGGGTAATGGGAGGGTAGGGGGTTTCTCACGTCGCGGTCTTCATTGTCTTCGTCATCGTTCGTGGTGTCATTGTCGTCATCGTCGTCGAGGGATCGTCAAAGGGAAGGGAGCAAAGGTTCCCGACGACGATTGCCAGAGCTAGCCTCTATTTTCGGGGAGTAAAATATTACCCTTATTACAAGCTGATGTTTGCGAGGTGGACTTTTTCTCTTGAATCCCCTTTTACGATTAGCAGAGCCATGCTCTGGGCCAATTCTACCCCGGACCCAGACGGGGGACTGAGTGGTGTGATCACAAGTCCCAGTTACCTTGAGTGGAATGCTCTGGTACGATGCGTCTGGAGAGGTCGATAAAAATAAGACTTAAAACTTCCGTCTTTCAGAACTTGTATTGTGGTTTGTACGACGTTTTAGGACCTCTTCCAACTTTAACAGCCTTTCTTTTTTTTCTTTCAACGTCGCCTGCCTACTTTCTGCCGACAAAGCCTTTTACGTGCTACCCGTACATGTAAACTTTGTTCTCTCTCTCTCTCTCTCTCTCCTCTCTCTCTTCGTTTCAAGAGACCATTTCCCCCGATGTCTTCGTCCGGGACAAGTCTCTTTGCTTTCAATCTCTTAACTATATCTATGTGGGAGGGCGAGAGAGGTGGGGAGAGGAGAGAAATAAGGAGAGCGAAAGGGGTGGAGAGAGAGGCATCGAGATAGTGTATGAGAGAGAGAGAGAGAAAAAGAGAGAGAGAGAGAGAGAGAGAGAGAGAAAGAGAGAGGGGAGCGTTCGTGACGCATGTCTGAAGATCACAGCGAAAGCGAATTTACATTGGCTTTGTAGATAACCTCCCCTCCCGCAGGTTAATTATGCCTTCAACGATTTCCCCTAAAAACGTTATTGGTGCTGAGTAAATACAGTGTTTTCGTCATTGCCGCAATATCCAAGAACAACTTAAGTTGAAACAAAAAAAATATTCATTTGTAAAAAAGCTCCCCTCTGACCGTGATATTTAAAGTTTGTTTATTGGCATTAATTGGCCATTTATTTTGGCTTTATCGCTTGATTCTTTAGCTTGTTTGAATAATGGGATGGTAATGAAAAACATTGAAATTGTTCGTTTGTAATACACAAACAATTTCTATATAATGGCAACCACTGGAATAGATGGTTCGTAACTTTATAGAGCAAGGGGCCAAGAGAGACTTTCACGACGACGTGAGAAACTAGGTGCTTCAACCAGTTAGGTCATACTGCGCCCCCCTGAGATATTGTAAATCACTAATGAAATGAGTTTATGGTGTATTTGATGATTATAGAGAATTCTTAGTGTACACAAATAAATTAATAATAGAGATGATGGTGATCAAAAACAAATTAATGTTTTAAATGAAAAATTAAATATTGTTTAAACAAATTAATACCAATTTTCAGAAAGTTTGTTTCCGTTACATAATGATAAAAACAAATTGATATCAAACTAAAATAATCTCGAAATTAATAGTTGCCAAAAGAATATTGTAAGTTTCACATAACTTTTGAACCATGCTATAGTGCCTTAATTAATCACACCATAGAGTGACGTAAATGTTTGGAAGATACTCTGTTAAAACACTGTTTGGCCCCCCCCTCACCCCCTTCCAAAAACACCACGCCCCAACGGACCTCCCGCCATGTTCCTGCAGGTTCCTTCCTTCCTGCCACAACTTCCTGTTTGGACGTCCAACTTCTTGTAATGTACTTTGCCTTCATCTTTGTCCTGGATCGATCGTCGGCTGTCTGGCCCCAAAACTCTAACCCTGCTTTGTGTATTTGTTCTGGAGGGTTGACGCCAATCACCCGTCAGTCGAACGTGTTGGTTGGTGCTCATCATTAGATCCCCATTGTGTGGGGGTGTAATGTAACGAGACGTTTAGAAGGGGTGTTTGCGATGTCAGGTGGTTGCTTGCACTTAAAATCACATACGGCATATAAAACCCAAAGGGTTTTTGAAATAAACAACGAGAAGCATTAATTTCAATGATGTAACAAAATAAAAGTTGAAAAGCTTTATCTAAATATCAGATATTTTTTTTGTGTGTGTATGTGGACTAAGGGGGCGTAAACTGTTAGGTCATGATGTGCCACTCTAGCTTAGGGCTATGGGGAGGAGAGGCCCAGTCATCTTGTTTTTTTTTTGGTTTATTTGGATTAAAGACGCGTCAAACGTTTAGGTCATAATGCACCACTCTGGCCTAAGGGGGGGGGGGCGAGGAGGGGGCCCCTGCTGGTTAGAACCAGCCACGGGTTTAAGGGGAGGAAGGAGGGATTCTCACGTCGCGGTCGTCATCGTCTTTGTCATCGTTCGTTGTGTCATTGTCATCGTCGCCGGGGGGTCGTCAAGGGAAGGGGGCAAGGTCCCCGACGACGATTGCCAGAGCTCGCCTCTAGTTTCGGGGAGTAATATACTACCCTTTTTACTAGCTGATGTTTGCGAGGTGGACTTTTTCTCTAGAATCGCCTTTTACGATTAGCAGAGCCATGCTCTGGGCCAATTCTTCCCCGGGCCCAGACGGGTGCTACATATTAGATATTTTTTAGTGTGTGTATATGGATTAAGGGCGCGTAAACCGTTAGGTCATAATGCGCCACTCTAGCTTAGGGCTATGGGGAGGAGAGGCCCAGTCATCTTCTTTGTCATCGTTCGTATTGCCAATTAGTCGTCGACGTCGCGGAAGTCGTCAAAGGATGGGCAAGGGCCTCTAGTTTCTAGGAGTAAAAACTCCCCTTTTTACTAGCTGATGTTTGCGAGGTGGATTTTTTCTCTTTAATCGCCTTTTACGATTAGAAGAGCTATGCTCTGGGCCAATTCTACCCCGGGCCCACACGGGGTTGTTTTGTTTCTGTTTGTTTATTTGGTTTGTTTAGTTTATTTGGATTAAGGGCGTGTCAACCGTAAGTTTCATAATGCACCACTCCAGTCCTACTCCTAGGTTGGGAGGGGATGGGGAGGAGGAGCCTCTGCTGGTCAGAACCAGCCATGGGTAGGGGGTGGAAAGGGGAGGGGAGAGTTTCACGTCTCGGTCGTCATCGTCTTGTCATCGTTCGTTGTGTAATTGTTGTCGTCGTCTTCGTCGAGGAGGTCGTCATGCGAAGGGGGCAAGGTCTCCGACGACGATTGCCAGAGCTCGCCTCTAATTTCGGAGAGTAAAAAACTCCCTTATATACTAGCTGATATTTGCTCGTTCTACTGAAACGTCAAGGGAAGGGTGCAAGGTCCCCGACGACGATTGCCAGAGCTCGCCTCTAGTTTCGGGGAGTAATATACCCTACTCTTTTTACTAGCTGATGTTTGCGAGGTGGACTTTTTCTCTAGAATCGCCTTTTACGATGAGCAGAGCCATGCTCTGGGCCAATTCTAGCCCGGGCCAGACGGGGTAAAGTGGTATTTTGGCACAAAAAAGTTGGCTATCATTGACGAACTCAATTAACTAATTTTTTTTATTTATTTGGCTTAAGGACGCGTCAACCGTTAGGTCATAATGCACCACTCTAGCCTAAGGGGGGGTGGGGAGGAGGGGCCCATGCTGGTCAGAACCAGCCACGGGTAAGGGGAGGAAGGGGTTTTCTCACGTCGCGGTCGTCATCGTCTTTGTCATCGTTCGTTGTGTCATTGTCATCGTCGCCGGGGGGTCGTCAAGGGAAGGGGGCAAGGTCCCCGACGACGATTGCCAGAGCTCGCCTCTAGTTTCGGGTAGTAAGATACTCCGCTCTTTCTAGCTGATGATTGCGAGGTGGACTTTTCTCTTGAATCGCCTTTTACGATTAGCAGAGCCATGCTCTGGGCCAATTCTTACCCTATCTGCAAATCTTATACTTCGTGTTTCTGTAATTTGTACAAGTGGTTCGGTCCATCAAAATATGCTGATTACCATGCAAAACGACGACGTGACAAACTAGGGCGCTTCAACCGGTTAGGTCATATTGCGCCGCCTGTGATAATAGTAAATTAGAAGAGTTAATGCAGGTATGTTTGATGATTAGATGTTTTCTAAGTGTATAAATAACAAAATAAATTGAAGATGAAGAAAGTAAAAGCAAAATAAAAGTTATGTATGTAAATGAAAGAAAGAAAAGAAAGAAATGTGTATGAAGTTAATTAAAGTTTGTTAAAAAGATTACTTTGGATGAGAAATTTGGAAAGTTTGTCGCGTTATCATATGATAGAAGTTCTTCATATGATTGGGAGAGATCAAATTGCATGCGCAAGGCATCATATTTGGTACATTCTGCTAGCATATGATGGTCGGGTAAAGGTACATCACATGTGTCACATATGGGAATAACCTTTTCTCTTGTTAAGAGATATCCGTGTGTTAGGCGTGTGTGCCCTATACGAAGTCTAGACAATACCACCTCTTCTCTACGTGAGAGTCGAGACGTAGGTGGACGAATTTTGTTAGTCAATGTGGGCATCACACTACGCAATTTGTTATTTTGCAACACATCCCAAGATGCTTGTCGCAAATCCAACAATCTTTGCTTGAATCCACTCTTGACATCTGGAACGGGAACTAGATTGAAATCAACGTCGCGACGCTGGGAAGCTTCCTTAGCAGCACTATCAGCGTGTTCATTTCCCTCTATGCCACGTGTCCAGGTATCCAGCAAAACTCTATTATATAACCCTTAGAGGTTAGTTTTTCTAAATAGAATTGGATGTCTGTACCAAATGTGAC
>JAMZAV010015516.1:0-12559 GCA_024449915.1 Sweltsa coloradensis | reverse complement strand
AATACTTTTCTGGAGTTCACAAAGTAATGGCACGTACAGTCTGCATGTCTGTATCCAGTACAGAGTCCGAGTATGTAGCTTGGTCAGAATGTGCTAGGGAAGCGGTGTACTTAAAAAGGTTAAATGCGGAGTTGACAGGGAATGTGAAATCTGTCACAATAATGTATGATAATTAAAGTGCGATTAAACTACGTCAGAATCCCGTCTTCCACTCTAGTACGAAACACATTGAAGTTCGGTACCACTATACTAGACAGAGAGTTGAAGAAGGTGAGCTTTTCTTAATGTATATGCCTAGTAGTGGTGTGCCGGCTGACAGGACTAAGGGTTTGCCTGTTAGTCAACACCATAAACATTGTGTCACCATGGGATTGCTACAGCCATGATTAAGTGGGAAAGTTGTGAATTGTCATTGCTGTAAAATCATATCTGTACTATGCCCATCCGTTGTATAAACTGCATACATATTTTCTTTTAGAAGGCGGTGACTTCCGCCTCGACTACTTCCTGTTCTCTGCCAAGTCTTGCCAATAAACATGTCTTGTTGGCCACAACTTTTATTTACACAACTGGTATAGTTCACCCATCCTGAACCAGAAATTGTTTGTCTTGGGCACCAATACTTGCGGTACAGTAGGCCTACGGGCCTATAGGAAAAAAATCCCCAAAGACTTGCTACTAAAAGGAGAAATGTTCCGTTCCTGCAATGATGTTATGGCTCTAATGTGGGCAGATAAAAAAGATGTGAAGATGTGGTCCACCATGCATGGACCAGCTTGCTTGAAGGACTGGAAATCTGAAGCACAATCCATTCTTAAGACTTCTGGATCGATGCATTTTAAGATCCAGCCTTCACATAGGATAATAATTTCTCGTACAGTGGTTATTTACACACAGCATTGTGGGGCACAATTTACCAATAGCCCTTGCTGACCATGCTGGTCCTTTGTTTCGAAAAAAGTTTCCCGACAGCAAGATGGCTAAAAACTAAGGCTGGGCATCGACATTGATTAATCAATGTTTTATCGATGTCGGGAGTGTATTTTAACATCGATTTTTTTGTGTGCTATGTGTGTAATGTATAAAAAGAAAATTATTGATTTTGCAAATTTCTTCATGCCCGCTTAAAACATTAGAAAATTCATTTCATCGCGATAATTTTAAATTACAATAATTGTTACGTCGCATTTTGAGGTGGGCCTACTCTTCAACAGTTGCATAAACTTTTTTTTATTTATTTTTATTGTTTATTTAACGTCTATGCTATTCAGTTATAAAAACTGATTTACAAAGGTTGACAACTAAATAAATCTAATAATATAGATGCAGAAACTACAATAAACTACATTTAAGTACATATTTGAAATAGTAGCATTACAACAACAATGCATTTAAACACAACAATTTTGTAAACAAATAAAAATGATATTTAATGTATTTAATTAATGAATCAAATATAAAAAGGGTGGGGAATGAAAAGAAAAGGGAAAAAAAGGAAAAAAGAAAAAAAAAATAAAAGAAAGAAAAAAAAGATTAAAAAAGAAAAACGAAAAGAAAAAACTGATTTATTAGACGATCCCACTTAAACGAACATGAGGTTTGCCAGAAATCAGGAACAGCAAATCAGGGAGTATAATAAAAAAACTTTTGCGGAAGAAACCCCGGAAACGCAAAATTTTTATTCTTGTGCTAAAAATCTTGAAAACAGTTAAGTCCAAAAAAAATTTTTGACTCTTAATATATAATTATATCACTCACGTGTTCTCCCAGAGCCGGTTAGCGGGCGGCCCGCCGGCTATTTTAGCTACCGCCGGCAAACAATTGCCGCCAATTATAGTTTTTTTGTCAAAATTATCACATTCACACCTCCTCCATCCTCTATGCAAGGAAAATTTTTGGAACTTTTAAATCAAGGTAAAATGAATTACACTTCAGAAAGAAAACCCAAAGAGTTGTGCAAGTTCTTGCAGCAAAAGTGGGGGCCGATGTTCTGGCCAAATTACGTCGAGTCATTTTTTATAGCATTTATGTGATGAAAAACGGGACATTCAGTGCTAAACAGTCATTGGTACATTAATTTTGTGAGTTTAAAGTCAAAACCCTAAAGTATCGTTCTTTCTTTTTTCCAATATTGTAAATGGAAAGCTCGTACAATAACTTCTAAGCTACTAGAAGAGATTGATAAAAACGGCCTAAATTTTCTAAACTTGTCGTTTAGGGTCGGAGGGGGCAGCAGTAATATGGCTAAAAAAATGGTTGGCAAATTTTTAAGGGACGAAACTAAGGGGTTGCTTTTTTAACTCCCCGTATCCCCCCTAGGCGCTTTTAGCATGTGTCAAGCGCTAATGAAGAAAACCTCAAGAAGTTGAAAGATATTTTGACCAGCTGTTTTATTTTTTAAAAATTCAGCTGTTCGAATGGCAGGCCTTACAGAACTTAAAAAAAACCCTTCGGTTCTCCTGAGTAAAGCTTAAAAGACTAGTGTACACGCGGGGTTTTCTCACGATGCCGCATTTTAAATCTTTGGCGTACTTATCTAAGTGAGTGATTGCGCTAAAAAGAGAACGAAGAAAGAAATGAGCTACGCCAGAGGACTGTAAATGTTCATGAAGACTTAGGACTTCGGGGCTTCACTTTGATTTTTTCGGATTGTTACCACCCCCTATCTCACTATCAAAAGGCCCGGGCAACGATCTGATGTGGACATCACTTATCAAAGAATTTTGTAGAATCTACCTCGATGCCATCAAAAAAAACTGGCTGCTAACCCTGGCACTCACTTTCAACAGCTACCCCCTGATCCAAAATGATTGGGGCGATGTAAAAAAAAAGTTTGGACCAAAAGTTTCAGTAAATTTCGTCATAATATTTATGACCCATTCAGGGTAAAACTTTGTAGACATTTAAATACTAGATTTCCTGACTTTCCACTCATGGAAGCTTTTAATAAATTTTTAAAAATTCCGATGTCTCACTGGGATAGGGATGTTTTCTCGGGACCCAAAGAGATTGAAAAAAACAGATGAAATTTTGTTTGACACTATTAAAAGAAGGGAAACCCCCAACCCATTTTGCCCATGCTGAAAAAGGGAAGGGCAGATCCTTCCCACATTTTAAAGGGGGGCCAAAGTATTAAACAGAGCCGGGGGACATCATGACCAATTTTAAAAACTAAAAAATTTAATAATAATTTTAAAAACAGAGTTCCGGGAAATTTTTCCCCAAAACATGTCGAAAAATAGTGCTATTGGCCCCTATCCTCCCTGTTTCTCAGCTGAGTTGAACGGGGGTTTTCAGCTGTCAAGAGAATCAAGACTTGCTGGGGAAATCAATTGAAACAAGAAACCTAAAAAACCGTTTTATGATATCATGGAAAAGGAAGTGAGGCTTTATTTTTTGGGATTTTGAGGCTGCAGCGGAATTGGTCTTCAAAAAAGAGAGACGTTTGGACATAACGTAAAAAAATCTTTGCTCACCAGAAGGCAAATTTTGCTCTTTTTTTTATTTACTAACAGTTAAATTTTAGTCATCCCAAAGTTTAGTTTGGAATACTTATGTTTACAACTATTTTTTTTTTATTTTTATAAATATCCGGGGAAGGACGGTAATCAATGTTTATTATTTAATATTTTATTTTTTTAAGTCCTTGATAATAAATCAAACTTCCCTGAGCTAATTTAAAGGGATAAAAACCCACAAATTTTTTGTTTTTATTCTTTTATTTATAGCCACCTACGTATTTTAGAAAAAAACCCCCGACGGACTGTTTCTAAATCGATCGTTTTCTTGCTGAAAAACCCCTACCCTTCAAAATGTTTTTTTTCTCAGGTACGTTTTCCCTTTAAAAACACCGACTGACGCATCACATTTCATTCAGCGAGTGTTTTTTTTGTTTTTGCAGCTGTATTTTTACACCTCCCCCGCTCCCCTCCTTCCCCGCCCCAAACCAATCTCTCGCACTTCCTTCCTACGCTAGCATTACGCATATTCCGGTCAGTCGTGTTGATAAAAGCGAGATAACTGCAGGCGGATTGTAAAACAAAACCCATGGGGGGGCTACCCAGAAAAACCCACCAATGTGGTGGGGGTCCCATCGGGAACAGTGTGGGTGCGGCATGGGCAAGTATGGGCACTGGGGTGGATGTGGGGTGGGGTAACCCGGGGTTTTGTACGTGTGGACCCCTCGGGTGTTTTGGGGGGCAGGTGGGGCAATGTGGGGGCTTTACCCATCCCTTTTCCCCACACGGGACGGTCTGCTATATTCCACATAACATTTCTTTTTGCGGTGGAGCAGGTGGGGGAAAACCCACATCTTTCCCACAGAAAACCCCAAGGGGACTGACCGTTTTACCATTATCCCGGGGGTCCAAGAAATTTTTTATAAAAAAATTAAAAATAGATGAAACATGTGAAATTTAACGAAAGGGGCCCTTTTAAAAAAGGAAAAACTCCCGTATCATAACTTTCACAAAGGGATTTTTCGTCTTTTTCCATGTATTTGATTTAATTAACCAAAATTTTTCATATTTTTGTCTTTTTTTTTTTTCCACTTTCGATCAAGGGCCGGTGCCATTGCCCGGGGAACGCAAAAAAACCGAAAAAACGAAAACGGGAAAAAATTTAAAATACATGTTAAAATTACGACACGATGCACAAAAAGTTTCCCGTTGCCGGTCGTTCCCTTTCCCCGGCAACGAAAACGGGAAAATCCCCAATTTTTTAAAAATTTCCGAAAAACGTTCCCTTTCCCTACGTTCCAAAAACAAGGGGAATCAAGATGGCACTCCAAAAAAAACTATTTTATCAGCTGATTGTGGTTTTTTACGGATAAATGCGAAATAAATTAAATAAACATGCGCGGAATAAAAAAAAAACAAAAAAAAATCAACACACTTATTATTTATGTTTTTCCCGTCGGTTTGTTTCACGGGCTGTTGTGCATCGAACCCCTTATCGTTAGTGTTTTCCGTTCTCGTTGATCGGCCTTCAGTATTAAAAGTTCACAAAAAAAAGGCAGTATGTCTCAAGCACAAGGGTCGCCAGCCTCTAACAACAAATTGTGAGAGTAAAAAAAAACTTATAAAAAAAGAAACAGTTTAACAAAAAATTTAAAAAAATTTTTTTGCTGTCGATAAACATTTCACCAAATTTATTTATTCATTTTAGATAAAGGGTGGGGCCCCCCCCCAGACCCACGTTCGTTTATTTTAAATTTGAAATTTTAAAAAAAAATTTCCCAAAAAGCTTTTTTATTTTTATTTAATTGTAGGTATATTATTTTATGCTATTCTTCGTTTTTTGGTGTACTTAAATTAAATATTTGAAAAAGGGTTGGGAATAATTTTCCCGGGAGTACCATTTTCATAAAACTCACAAGATGAATAAAAACAAACTGTGGGGAAAAAAATTTTTCCTCGTTCGATTTTTGATATACCCACAGACATACCATATATTTTTTTTTATGTTTAAGATAGTCGAACTTGAATAAGTTTTTAAAAAACCATGAAAGAAAATTTTAGCGAAAACAAAGTTTTTAAAAGTTAAAAACGTTGGCATTGACGAGTGATCACAACATCACAACAAACTTCACGAATTTGTAAACACCAAAAAAATACCGTATGCAGGGAGAGTGCTGAGAAAAGATGAAAATTACCCATGTAAGTAAACTTTAAATAATTTAACCAATTTTTTTTATAGTTGGTAAATTACGTAGGCCGACAAAAAAGGTTTGCTAATGTTCGAACTTCGCCCTAGGGCCTAGTAAAGCCCAGGCCCTAAGTTTGTAGCTAGGCCTAGGGTAGCTAGGCTAAAAAGCATATTTTGTGCGCTACCCCCACTGCTGAAAGGAATTACAAATTTTTTAAAACTTTTTTTTAATACATAACCTGCCAATCCATGAAAAATAGGTGCCTAAGTCATTTAGGCTAGGGTGGGCCAACCCTCCCAACCCTAGAAAAAGGGGCCAGCCTATAAGAAAGGGCCCTAGCCTAGGCCCTAGCCTACCACGATGTTAGAGTCGGAAATGGCAAGTCGTGGGCTCATTATTATCGCATAGGAAAACCCTAGGTAAATTTGTAAGTGGGATTAGGTGGCCCTAGGCCTAACAATATTTTATCTCCTAGGCATAGGCCCTAGGCAAGCCTAGCCTAGGCCTATGACTTTTCATGAAGGGCCCAGGGCTAGGGGCCAAAAAGCGGGCTACCTAGGCCTAAAAACTTGATTCTGTTTTCCTGCTGGCTCGACTGGGGAGTGTGGCCAGACTTTTAATAGGCTAGGTAAGCACAACGAATAGCTAGCGCAGGGCCAGCAAAATTAAAGGAACGCTCACACACATGCTGGCGTACTGGTTTAGTTCACCAGCAGGTAAAACCTGGTTTATATTATCGTTTCAAAAGGAGTTAAAATGGTGCATAAAACGATTGCGTTTCACTTTGTTTACGATGTCGTTAGCAATCTCAAAAACAGTGGCAACATAAACCCGTAATGTTTTTATTTATTATTGGTAGGGGGTTAGGCCCAGAATCTTTTAATTTGCTAGGCTCTACCCAAAATAGTTATAAATAAAAAAATTTTCTTAACAACAAACCCCAATATTAAACCCTGTATATATTGAGGTTATACCGGTATGTAGTTTGTTTTCGGCTTCAATCAGCTGGTAGCAGTGTTGGCGGCCATTGTCAAAGGGACTGAGTAAACTCTGAGTTTTTTTCACGAGTTGAAATTCCAACCAGCGTTGCAACTCGGTGCGTAATATAAAAAATTTTTCCGTTTTGACCCAACCGATAAAAAACCTGTACCCGGGAAAATAAAAACCAGGTTAAAGGAACGCGACTAAATTTGGGTAGGCCTTGTTCATTTTTTGGCCGGGGTATTCTTTTTTTGTAACACCCGGTAGGCCTACGTAAGAATTACCGGTAGGCTACTCAAAAATTTAAACTTAGGCCTAGCCCCCTATGCTCAATATTTTTACCGAGTGTAAATTTTAACGTTCGATTCCTGCGAAGTCATAAGTTTTGAATTCTGATTGGACTTTAGTCCCTCACTTCTTGTCTTGGAATTTGTAAATGGGGATTTGGGGGCCTCCTAGCAAGAGCCACATAGGCCTAATAAATTTTAAGTTTTTTTGAATCCGCTTGTTTTTTCTGGCGTTATCCGGGATTTTTCGCACTCTCCATACCACTGATTCTAGCCCTTTTTCCCGTTAAAAAAAATCAATCTTTGGTTTTGGGTTTTCGCTCACCGTCGATTGCGTTGGGCCCTTTAGGGGGTTGGGGTCGCTTTGGGTTTTCTGTCCCCACTGAAAATCTTTTTTCCAGGCTATGTGCTGAGTGGGTAAACCCCTTAATAGGGATTTATTTTATTTTTTTTTCGTTGAATCCACGGTTAGGTAAGGGACGCTAAATGTAAATTTTCGTGGTGTAAATTTTTACGTTGGGTGCGGGCCAAACGTCTTTTTTTTTTTTTTGGCGAAATCCTTTTCAGTTTTAGTCCCCTTTAAAAAAAAATGTTAAAGTTTTTTAATTTTTTTTTGTTTTTTATACATAAAAATGGTGTATTTTGAACTATTTTAGTAAAGAAATATTATTTTTTGGGGGGCCCCCCCCCCCCCCCCCCCCCCCCCCCCCCCCCCCCCCCCCCCCCCCCCCCCCCCAAACAAAAAAACCCCACCCCCAAAAAAAAACCCCCCAACCCTTTTTACCCCCCAACCCCCCCCCCCCCCACCCCCCCCCCCGCCCGAAAAAAATCAAGGTACCTAAAACCCCTTATTTTGGGAATTTTTCTTAAGGACCAAAAAACCAAAATTAAGATTTTAAAAGAGGCTTTTGAAATTTTTTTAAATTTTTAATTTAGGGTTCACAGGAACCCTAGAGTCTTAATTTTGGGGCAAAGAAAAAAAATCCCTAGAAATTTCCTCCCAATTAAAAAAATTGGGTTTGGGGGGTAAATCGTTAATTGATTTCATAAGAACATGATCTTATTGTCAAAAATTCCCCCACCCCCCCTGCTATAAAAAATGATTTTCCGGTTAGGCCCATCAATGAATTGGAATTGCTATTTTCTGGGAAAATTTCAAATGTTAAAAAATTTTTATTATCGGTAGGCCTAGGCTAGGGAGTGTAGGTAAATAAAAATAAATAATTTATTTGAGTCTAAACCCCCCTAGTTATATAACTGATTTTCAGTGACTAATGTAAAATACGCGATTTAGGGACCCGCCCGATGTGATTTTCGAAATTCTTGAACTGGGTTATGATCTTTGAGTCCTACATGACTATAGGTTAAATTTTTAATTAGTATTATGTTATGGCACTAATTTAGTAGGGCAAAAAAATTTTTTAAAGACACTTGTTGGGTAACTTCTTCCGTTACATTTCAGATATTTTAGCAACCCCAGACGTGAAGAATGACGGCTGACGACCAATGCGAAAAAAAGGAACCGCACCTGATAATCGCGGGGATGGAAATGGGTGATGAAAAACTACCCCCAGGGTGACGTGTTTATTTTATTTTTTTTGTCTTGTCTCCAACTTGCAAAATTTTTAAAAACTCAATTAAATGATTCTGACAAAAAAAATAAATTATTTTTTTGTGGGACAAAAAATTTTAAAGTCAAAAGGAACTTTTTTCTTTCCCGCAAGTGTTTGATGTGCCTATAGTAAAATCTATTTTTTAAACACCCGGGGACATTTAAATCATACCAAAGTTTTTTAAGATCACAAAAATTTTAGGCCTACCAAAAATGTTGCATGTGCTTTTCATGCGTGTTACTTTTGGTCTATTGTGGACTAAAATTTTTTTCTCAACACATGAGATTTATGACTGTGAAGAATTATATTTTTCCATGAAACAATTAGCTTTGTAAAATTTAAAATGATCGTGCAACTGGGATCAATAAAAAAAAATTTTTTCTTTGCAATATTTTTCCTACCGTTCCCTTTTCTTTTTGCTATAGCCCAGGCCTATAGAGTATGTATATCTAGGGGATCTGGTGCGATTTTTCTCCAAGTCCCGACTTTATATTTGTTTCTTTTTTTTAAAGAATGGATGAGTGAACCCATCCCACTAATTGTGTTTTTAATCTTATTGGCTTAAATAATAAAAAAAAACACAAAAATTTTTAATCTCTAATTGCATATAAAAAAATTTAGGGAGCAAAACGATATTTTTTTCATTATCGATTATCAAAAAAAGGTACCTACCATTGTCATTACTTTATTATCGAATCGATATCACAAAGGGCCCGTTCCCATCTATAATGGGAAACCCAAGTGTGGCAAGCGAAAAGTCAAAAAAAAACAATTGGTTCCATTTGCTGCCCTTCTGTCTTCGATGTCATGTGTTTGGTTCCCTTTTTGGACTGATTGGTATTTTTTAAACATAAATCTTGAGTGTGAACCATATTCAGCCCAGCCAGGCATGGCACAACGTGAGAAATATAATCTCTGTCCGTAGAGTTCTGGTTCATGCACATTTTAAAAATTATTTTTAAATTTTTAATTTTGATAATGAATTTTGACTATGATTTCAAAAAATTAATCCATTCGGGTTATCGTTTTCGCATCCCTAAAAAAATAAATTCAGCACTCGCGCACAAATATAATTTTTCATTATTGAAAAAAAAATTGCTTTCTTGTTTTTTACCGTTCGCCCCAAAATTTGTCTGGCCTGCATCATGCAGATTGACCTAAAAATTCATAATAGGTTTTTAATTTTTTTGAATATTTTTCAAAGTAAAAAAATGTATTCAATGGGCTATTTGGGTGCTGACGATCATGCCACATAATATCTGAATTTTGGCCACCTAGGCCCCAAGTTAGAAATTTTTTCTCGTATAGCTTTATCATGGATATTTTCAAAAGACGGTATTCTTTTTTGTTTTTATTTTCTTAAATACTTTTTTTTTAATTTTTCTTTTATTATTAGGCCTATATAGACATAGGTTTGCAAAAGTATTAGCCTACATAGTCGTACTGTGAATTAATATTATTACATCCACTGCAATTGAAACCGATTTTCCGATATAGCGCGATGTTTTTTTCCGAAAATACAATCTCAAAAACAGCACTCGCGTTATTTCCGCGCGCTGCATTTAAAATAGCGCCTGAACATAGGCCACGCTCTATACAACTCCCGCGCATAGTCTGCTGCGCTTCGCCCCGCCCACCCACTCGAAGCCACTGAACTCGGCCGAACCTTGGGCGAAACTGTCTGCTAGTCGTCAGAATCCTTAGCCGTGATCACATCGTGACCTAGCTTGACCTACATAGATTTTGTTTGTCGGGGTTGTCTATCTACGTTGCTAAGAGCTAAGAGTCTACGTAACGTAATAATGAGTGATGAAGGAGAAGATGAAATGGCTCAAGATGAACAAATGAAGACTGCTGATCGCGTGGAAAAGAAAGGTTCCTCTGCCTTACAAATCAGCAAGGGATTGCGAAGGAGCTAGGCCTAGGCCTACGACCATAGATACTAGGGCCTAGTATAACCCCCACCCCCCACCCCCACCCCCCCGTGACGTAAACATTGAAGACCAGGAATCAGACTGGTGAACTGTGGTTGACATGTGAGCTTGTGCTTGGCCCTACCCTGTAAAAAACCATAGGCCTAGGCCCTAACATTGTTCAAAATGTTTTGTTGTAAGTGTTTCGTGTACATTTTAATTTTCTTTGATTTTTTTCTTTTTTCTTGAAATGATTCTGAAAAATTGGGGGTCGTGTTATATTCGAGGTCGTGCTTTATTCGGAACAATACGTACTAGCTTTGATATTGCTATTTTATCCTACAGATTCTAAAAATATTTTTTTTTAAGTGAACCTGCAATTTACAAATGCACTGTAATTATATTAGGTTTATAATTTTAATTTATTTAGCAGAATTGATTGTGGGATAATTAAATTTGTACTCCTCTAGAAATTTTATGCTTTTAAAAGCCACATTTTCAAGCTGGCAAGCAAAAGCTTTTAGGCCAATAACAATGCTAGGACCACACAACCAGCTGATGGCTTGACAAAATTTAAGATTATGTTATCATGTAGCCATTCCCACTACACCAGTAGCTATCGACATGACAATTACTGTAGTCTTTGTTGAAGGTGTGATCCCGAGACCATCCTTATCCGACAGATAAACTCTCTGCTCCACAATCAATGCGACATGTCAATGTATTAGAATGCATATTATGTGTTTTTCACCACTATTTATTGTTTTTTAATTTTGATGTTGACTAATTGCACATCTAATTGTGACTTGACCCGCCTCTTTGAAACAATGTAACAATTATTTGCATTAAGCATTGGAAATTTACTATTTTTTTATTTTTATTTGATTGATAAATAACAGCGAACAATTTGAAGTTTTGCTAGTTGCGCGAGTGGATAAAATAGACCTGATTAAAGTGTACACTCGCCATCAGCAATATTTAACTCGCTAGGGCGAGTGGAATAGTCGTGGGTTGCTGAGCCAAACATTCATGCTGACAGGTGCCGACCCAGTGCCAGGTAGGTGCCGACCAATAGGACATGCTAGCAAGTAGGTGCCAAATTGATGGGATTGTATTTTTGGGTAGTCCGTGTGGTTTGATTTTATTAATTCCAGCGTTGGAACTAATTAAATAAAACTACACCGACTACCTGAAAATACAATGTGCGCATATTCAATCCGTGAAAGTCTGCGATATAAGTATATATACACCCACAGTATACCCATGCGGGTATACTGTGGGTGACATGCAGGTACAATAATTAAACCATGCGGGTATACTGTGGGTGCCATGCGGGATCAGTAATTAAACCATATGGGCATACTGTGGACAACCCCGCATGTCACCCGCAGTCTGCGGGCATGCCATGCGGGTATACTGTGGGTGCCATGCGGGTTCAGTAATTAAACCATGTGGGCATACTGTGGGCAGCCCCGCATGTCACCCGCAGTCTGCGGGCATGCCCGCATGGATCCCACTGCCGGCCCGGTAGACACTTTCTCATGGGGCCCGTGTGGGCTGCCCGCATAGAATCCACATTGGGTGGGACTGCGGGTAGAGTGCGGGCAACCACATACGTGTTTGCTGGGTAATCTCGCTGATATAGAACACGACAAGGAATGCATTTGAACGAAACACATAAGTTATGGCAAAATGGCAATCATCGCTATGATCGTGAACATTCACTGCACACAAGGAGCACACAAGTGAACAATTTTATTTTATCAATTTTCCAATTTTATTGATTGCTAGGGCAAATTATAAAGTAGGGCAATACAAATAAAGTTATCAAATACAACAATGTTTCAAGTTGTAGTTATTGTAAACCTACAACAAATCTAAGATAATAACCACTTAAAAGAAATAATATCACTTTTACAAGGGCCTATTGTACTCATTGTTACAATAGGACTACGGTACAGTAATTCACAGCCTACATCAAAGGAGAAAATAATTATAATTTAGGTCTAGACTATATTTCAATCAAATTTGAAATGTTCTTACCACAAAACCAGCTAAAGTAAGCTACTTTAAAAAGGCTTCAAAAACCTCTAAAACTTACAAAATCGAATCTAGGAA
>JAMZAV010015515.1:0-12742 GCA_024449915.1 Sweltsa coloradensis | reverse complement strand
GTACTTCATGCACTCAATCTTGAAAGTTTTTTCCCATCAAGTCATTCAAAAACTTGTATTAACAAAATATCTTCTGAACGATTCGAAGATATACAGATTGGCCATAATACAAGATAATGTATTCATTATTTGATCTGTGCATGATACAAAATAGGTTTCGTGAAGGTGTCTTTATTGTAGGTCTCGTGTATGAGAAGAGAATCAATAAACTCTTAGAACAACTTACTTACTTATATAATGACCAGAACAATGTGCATTTGTTGCACTTCAGTTCGAATTGTATCATGGATGAAAACAGTAACAACAAAAAGAAATTACTATGACAATTGCTGTCATTTACTAATGATGTCCTTAAAGCGGGCTTAAGCTTAATTGATTGAATATTGCTTAACGTCTCATATTTATGCACTTTGGCTAATCGAGACGATGAGTGGTGATAGATGAGAATGAAGTATGAACAGAAGGGAGGAGGGGAAACCCGGTACCGGCACGTAGCCTACTCCATTCGAAAAGTACCAAGGGGACCAACGGCTTAACGTCCCATCCGACAGGACGGTGTAACGTTGACAGTCATATAGGTTCCTCCACTAACCCGGACTGCCGATCAGACGACAAGGAGAACGAAGCCGTTACACTAGCTTTCGAACCCTCCATCTGCTCTAACCAGCGGTATACGTGAGTTTCAGGGTAGAGCGGTCACCCACTCTACCCATGACCACGCCCGATTCTGCTTAACTTCGGTGTTCGAGTGGGAACCGGTTAAACGAGCTCGGCTAAACCGCTGGCTCAGCTTAAGCTCAAAAACCTTATATTAATAATAATAACAATAATAATAACAATAATAATAATTTCTTGCTTCATGCTTTCACAGCCCGAAATATTAGAGAAATCAAATATTTTACGAGTCATTTCGCTGTGTTCGCTTTTATTAAAAATACCTGACGTTTCGATACGACTGTGCTTATCATCATTTGAGGCAACACTGAAAAACTTTAGGCTACATTTGAGATTGATTTTGTTGAATTCTTTTGCTTCTTCTTTGGCTCTGATTGTCATTGTCCAAAGAACTAGAAACATCTTGACTTCCTTGATGCTGTTGCTGCTGCTGCTGTTGTTGTTGTGGCAGTGGTGGTGGTGGTGGTGGTGGTGGTGTTGTTGTTGTTGTTGTTGTTGTTGTTGTTGTTGTTGTTGTTGTTGTTGTTGTTGTTGTTGTTCGTCTTGAGAGTAGTTTCCCTATCATCGGACTCCATGTTTTGCTTAAATTTAAAACCACCAATATCCCCATTAAAATTATTGGGGTGCTTGGCAATTTCAATCCAACAACAACAACAACAACAACAACCACCACCACCACTGCCACAACAACAACAGCAGCAGCAGCAGCAACAGCATCAAGGAAGTCAAGATGTTTCTAGTTCTTTGGACAATGACAATCAGAGCCAAAGAAGAAGCAAAAGAATTCAACAAAAACAATCTCAAATGTAAAGTTTTTCAGTGTTGCCTCAGATGATGATACGCACAGTCGTATCGAAACGTCAGGTTATTTAATAAAAAACGAACACAGCGAAATGACTCGTAAAATATTTGATTTCTCTAATATTTCGGGCTGTGAAAGCATCAAGCAAGAAAATAATAATAATAATAGTAATAATAATAATAATAATAATAATAATAATAATAATAATAATAATAATAATAATAATAATAATAATAATAATAATAATAATAATAATAATAATAATAATCATCATCATCATCATCATCCAAACTCATTTCCAACAATGTCGGGTTGAGTAGTGTTCTTCACACCGATATCTAGGGCACGAAACTATTTTTTGCCGAGATTGCCAGGCTCAGCGTTTCTTCATCATCATCTTCATCGTCATCTTCATCCTGCATCTGCTTCTCCACCAATTTTCTCCACTCTTCCCTGTCCTCCCACAGCTTCAATTCCGTCACCTGTTTCCACGATTCACCTCTCTCTTCAACGTCTCCTTCGATCAATCTTCCCCATCTTTCTCTCGGTCTTCCTACTTTTCTTTTACCTTCCTCTCCTGCTTCGAAGTCTCGACTTGGGATCCTATCCATTTCCATCCTCTTCATATGACCAAACCATCTTAAACGTTCCCTTCCTAATTTAAATCTCAATTTCTCCAGGCCTAATTTCTTTCTTATAACGTCGCTTCTAATCCTGTCCAGTTTCGTAACTCCATTGATACTTCTTAAAACTTAATCTCTGCTGCTTCCAACTGACTCTCTTTCTTTGATCCAACTGTCCAAGTTACTGCACCGTAAGTAAGTATTGGTATGAAGTATGCTTTATAGAAAAGAACTTTGCATCCCTGTGGAAACAGCTCGTTCCAAAGCAGTTTTCGCACCAGTTGATAAAATCCTTCGGCTTTTTGTACCCTAGCTGTTACTTCTCTATTTACTTTAGCAATCGTTTGTCAAGATACTTCCTAAGTACTTAAATTCTTCCTTTTCTTCTAATACTTTTCCACGAAGTCTTAACTTTTCTTGATTCTTAGGCATGCCTTTTATATCCTTTTTCATAACTAAACATTCACTTTTATTCTGACTAATACTTAACCCAAACTCTGTTGCAACTACATTCCATCTCTCCACCTTTTCTTGCACCTCTTCAACACTCTCACCCCAAATTAAGACATCATCGGCAAAAACTAAGGTTCTAGTGTCTCTTCCGTCTATATTCGGTTCCACTCTTCGTAGTATTTGATCCATTACGACAGTAAATAGAATCGGTGATAAAACACTACCTTGCCTCAGTCCCTCATTAATTTCATACCAATCTGATCTACCCTCATTTGTCTGGACACAACTTGCACTCCCTACGTATGTACTTTTTATCCTCTCTATCAAACCTCGTCCAACTCCCTTTTGCTCTAGACATTCCCATACTTTTCCTCGAGGCAGGCGATCGTATGCCTTTTCAAGATCTAAATATATATATAATAATAATAATAATAATAATAATAATAATAATAATAATAATAAAAATAATAATAATAATAATAATAATAATAATAATAATAATAATAATAATAATAATAATAAGACAGGAGACAGATCGGACCCCAAAAATTATAGACCCATCACTTGCTTGCCAACCATTTAAAAAATTCTAACATCAATCTTTACCTTGAAATTAACAGAACATTTATCAGAACATGAAACTTTAGCGTGGGAACAGAAAGGATGCACACAAAATGCATATGGATGTAAAGAGCAGCTTATAATTGATAGTATTGTTACAAAACATGCAAATGACAAAAAGAGGAATCTATCAGTAGCTTACATAAGACTACAAAAAAGCATTTGATTCGGTTCCGCACGATTGGTTAATCAAAGTTCTTGATTTGTATAAGGTAAATCCACAGTTGATAACGGTGCTTAAACATCTCATGAATTCATGGAGAATTAATATAATACTAAAAACCAATTAAGATTCTGTTAATATTGAAAATATGGCAATAAAGAGAGGGATCTTCCAGGGGGACACCCTTAGCCCTCTATGGTTTTGTCTCGCATTAAACCCAGTATCAGAGCTACTTAATCAAACAAATGCTGGATATCGCCTTACCTTTAAAGAAATAATGACAAGGATAACACATCTGCTGTATATGGATGATTTTAAAATGTATGGAAAATCAAAAGAAGAGCTCAAAATTTTAATTGACATTGTAAAATTATTCAGTGAAGACATTCATATGGAATTTGGATTAGATAAATGTGCTTCAATGCATATGAAAAGTGGAAAATTGCAAGAAACTGACAATTACCAAATTGGTGTAGGTCAAGAAATTCCAAACATAAACAATAGCGAAGAAAGATACAAATACCTAGAAATGAGGCAAAACATTATTCTTAACCACAAGGAATTAAAAAATGTATTTAAACAAAAGTATGAACATAGAGTTAAAACTATCTTAAAAACAATGTTAAATGAAGCTATAAAATCAAGGCATTAAATGCATGGGCTTTACCAATCTTGACCTTTTCATTTGGTATTGTGAAGTGGTCAGATGTGGACTTGATGGACCTAGATCGTTTAACAAGAAGACAAATGACCTTCTTCAGAACTCACCACCCAAAAGCATCTTCTGAAAGGTTATTATATACCACGGGGAAAGGGTGGAAGAGGATTGGTAAATATTCGGTCATTGTGCTATTCTCAAGTTCATAAACTCAGATCATACTTTATTAATTCTACATTCCATTATCACCAAGAACTTAAACTCCGAGATAAAACTATAACTCCCCTCAGGCTAAATGACGATTCTTTCCATCCAGAAATATACATAGAAGATTTAAATATGAAGATGAATGTCTGGAATACTAAATCACTTCATGGGAGATACCCGAAAAGCATCCAGCAGCCAAATATTGACATTGTTAAATCAATAAGATGGATTCACAAAGGAGATTTGTTTGCTGAAACCGAAGGATTTATGTTCGCCATCCAAGATCAGGTTATAAATACCAACAACTATAAAAAATTCATCATCAAATCCAATGACAATGATATGTGTAGAAAATGCAAAAGTTTACGGAGACAATAGACCATGTTATAGCTGGGTGTCCTTCAATTGCCAACACGTGGTATCTCAGTAGGCATAATCAGGTAGCAAAGATAGTTTATCAACATCTAGGAATGAACGCACATCTACTTATCAATCCTCCTCCTTATTACAAGTATTCTCCTGCACCTGTGATCGAAAATGCAGAATTTATAATGTATTGGGATGAACAGGTTATAACAGACAAAACCATAGACCACAACAAACCGGACATCATTTTATGCGATAAATCTAACAGAATTACATATCTAATTGACATTGCGATCCCCATGAGTAAAAATATTGAGAACACCGAGAACACTAAGGTGGAAAAATATCAAAATTTAAGTCAAGAAATAACAAGAATTTGGAAAATGAAAACTGTTACTGTCGTGCCTATCGTGATCTCAGCCACTGGAGTCATACCATCTTCCCTCTCTGCCAGCCTACAATGCCTGGGTCTGTCTCCAAATCTCTACATCAGCATGCAGAAAGCAGTCATCCTTCAAACGTGCCACATAGTCAGAAGATTTTTGCAGTAATCACTCTCTCTCTCTCACTCTCTCTCTCTCTCTCTCTCTCTCTCTCTCTCTCTCTCTCTCTCTCTCTCTCTCTCTCTCTCTCTCTCTCTCTCTCTCTCTCTCACTATTTCCCCAATTCAGTGCTGTGTATTTATAGTGCTTAGTGTAATAGTGTAATATGTAATGTTTAGATTTATGCAATGTGATTAATGTTGTAATTATAAAATGGTTGGATGGAAGAGAAGGCCTAACAGGCCTTAATCCCGCCATCAATAAAGACGACAATCAATCAATCAATCAATCTCTCTTTAAAAGATTTTGCCATACAATTGCTTGTTTTATAGATAGAAACTTTTATTGATTTTGTTATCACACTCATCTTTATTATTATTTTGTTAATTTGATTAATTTGTCTACAATAATATGTGTACTATACTTATGTTTTCATGCTGTTATAATGTAAACTTTTGTTGGGCTTGGGCCTTACCCCGCCTTGTGTATACCAGGACGCAAATGTACCTGAGATTGTTTGAACAATAAAGAACCACTATAATAATAATAATAATAAAAATAATAATAATAATAATAATAATAATAATAATAATAATAATAATAATAATAATAATATATATTTTTTTATATATATATTATTGTAGATACATTTCTTTCTTTCATAACCTTACATGTTTCATACATTCGACTTTCCACAAACTGCGCATGCAGCTTATCTGTGGAACTATGTTTATTAAAGAAAAGGATTTATTCACTTCTGAACACTTAACCTAATATAATTGAAATTTGATTTATTGAAATTACCGACTGTGAGTCTAAACAATAAATGTGATAATGATATAAAGTTTGACATTATGAATAAATTTATGAATGAACAGAATAGAAGAAAATTGATAAATACCTGAAAAACATAAAATATAAAAATCACATAAACCACAATTTCCTCACTCAACTATAATATTTTTTTAAAGCAAAATGTCTTTAAATTTTAATTTTTATATCTCTAAATGAATCTAATTCTTTAATTTTTTGGAAGAATCTTATTAAAATATAAAAGGTACAGAGTAGCTTAACGATCTCTTCCCATATTTATTGTTAAAGGGTGGTAACTGGTAAATTCCTGCATTTTTGGGCTCGAGTTGAAGGCTTGTGGTCAATAAGAATTTTTATTTTTTGTCAAAGTAATGCTTTAAAAACAGCTTATAAACAAAGATTTCCTAACTGGCAAAACATCAAATAGTAAATACAAATCCGAGACAACATCTCCCATCAACGATTTCTCTTTCATTCATCATTTTTATAATTTTATTTTGTAATTGGATGAGCGTAGCGAGCGTAGCGAGCGAAGCGAAGGATTCCATTTCACTACACTGGAGAAAAAAACCCGGGAAATGTTTTTTTTTTTTTTTTTTCTATTTTTTGTATTTTGGTGTCTGTGAACACGATTCCGGCTAAACTAATATCCCAATTGCGATGAAATTTTATGGAGGTCTGGAAATCTCTGAACGAAGAACTGCACGGGGGGGAAAACGATCAAAAAATTATTTGTCATGAAATCGCAATTTTACGTTTTTTTTCGATTTTTTAAAAAATTCTTCGACTTATAACATCTACATGCTTTATCCGATTGTAATGATTTTTTTCACAGAACCTTAATTTTTATGAATTAATATATTCGTGTGAAATTTGAGCGCAATCGAAAATTTATTTCTTATAAAAAAATCGCAATTTACGATTTTTTAAATTTTTTTAAAACATTCTTCGTCTTATAACACCTACAGCTTTATCCCATTGTAATGATTTTTCACAGAACCTTAATTTTATAAATTTAATATATTCGTGTAAAATTTGAGCGCAATCAAAAAATCATTTCTCATGATAATCGCAATTTTACGATTTTTTTTCAATTTTAACATTTCTTCGACGAATAAAACCTACATGCTTTATCCGATTGTAATGATTTTTCACAGAACTTTAATTTAATGAGTTAATATATTCGTGTGAAATTTGAGCGTAATCGAAAAATGATCTATTAAAAAATTACAATTTTACGCTTTTTCGTTTAAAAAAAATTACGCTCATCCATCAACGCGGCGGGACTTAAGCGTTTTCCTAGTGTATTAAATTTTTAAGTTGCGAGTAAGACGCATTACCCCAAGCCGATATACCGTACGATAAAACTGACTCAGCTAGAGCAATATATACCATTTTACGGTATTTAAAATGATAAGATATCTTTTACGGCGTAAAGCGGGATAAGCACAAGATCTTAGTCTATTGCATAGTTTCCCTATTTGAATATCCCAGCAATATCTACGATCTATTTCAAGACCTAAATATAGGGATGGCTGTAACATGAAGTAATTTTTGTCTGGCATGAACATATAAACAAATCTTTGCCAGCGTTTCTGTGCAAACAATTAAAATCGTGAGCAATTACCTCTATACTGGCATTCCGATCGGCGTTTAAAGGTGGGGAGATATGCACAAATTTTAGTTTTTTTTCCGCGTTGATAATGAGTCTCATGTCATGGTTCCATTTCAAGAGATTAATAAAATCTGCCTGCAAATATTTACTGCTAGTTTTGGACGTTCTTATGTATTTCTAATAATGCAGCGTCGTCCGCATAAAAAAAAGATAAACACTTGACAATATATCTGACCATAACGTTGACATATATAAATATAGTTGAGGACCCAAAATTGACCCTTGTGGTACGCCACTGCGACATTTATTTAGCTTTACTATACACATCCCTACTTTTACTTTTAGCTTCCTATTCATCAAAATAGTTTTTAAAAACCACGTAAAAATGTACCTCGTACGCCTAATTTTTTTAATGCATCTAAGAGTATAGTGTGATCAAAGGGGATCCAAAGGCTTTTTGAAATCTGTGAACATATTACATTTCTATATGACAATTACTATCAAGTTTGGGGTTTTTTTATGTCAGAGAACGATCTTAACAGGTCCCTTTTGTGCTTTTTCCTTTTTGAAATCCATATTGTTTTTTGTTAATTATATTAAATTTTGTCATATAGTTTATTAAACAGTCAGTACGTATCTTCTAATATTTTTTAATGCTTGGCAGTATTGCAATAGGCCCGTAATTTTTATAGTCGAAATGATCGCCCTTTTTATATATTGGTCTTATAATTGAAATTTTTAGCTCATCTGGGATTATTTCCCTTCTTTTATAGACAAGTTTATAAAAAACGCTATTACCGGACTTCTTTGATCTGCAATGATTGTAAATCTTCATTCTAATTCCATCCCAAAGCCAGCCTGTTTATCCTATTCATACTATTTATTATGTCTTTAACTTAAGCTACACTAACCGGAGGAATGTACATTGATTGGAGCTGTCTATCATACGCATTCTTCTCTCGTAGCGTAATCAAAAAACATTGGATGTCACACCGGTGGATTGTATTTTCAATTTCGTCACCAAAAGTATTAGCGAATGCGTCTACTATGTTGGTATCGTTTTGCGTTTACCGAGGTATTTTATCTATAATTTCCTCTACTGATTTTTGTTTTTTTCTTTCCAACAAGACTATTGATGTTTTGCCATGTGTCCCTCATACTGTTTCTATCTCTTTCTAATAGATTAAAACCCAAAATTGCCTTTTTTTTTCAAGTATTTTTTTGTTTTCAGTATTTCTTAAATTGTTGTAATTATTCCTATACACATTCTTAAACACACTTAACTGTGGACACTTTTTCCATTTTGAAACGCAGGTCTCTTCTTTCATTAATTTGAGGAGTTCTTTTGTCACCCACGTTTTGCTTACTCTTTGTTTACCTTTATTCTCTCTAGTGTATGAAGCATTATCATAAGCCGATTTAAATTAATGTAAATTGCATCATAAATTGGCTACAGTTAGTAGCTAATAATACTAATAATAAAATAATAATAATAAATAATAATATAATAATAATAATAATAATAATAAAAAATAATAATAATAATAATAATAATAAAATAATAATAATAATAATAATAATAATAATAATAATAATAATAATAATAGTAGTAGTAGTTTATTTTACAAACTTAATGGTCCCCTTTTTACAACACAGATTTTTCTATAAAAGTGACACTATCTCGACGAGATAAAACCTACGATGATAAAACAGACCACACGCCTAACTATAGCAGCTGAACGCGCCCATTACCAATACCCACAAGAGATTAGGCAAACAATTAAACTGCGTAATTATAGTTTTTAAAGCCCCTAACGGGCATGTGTATATAATGTTATTATCTCGTAGAAACTATAATTTATCAATTACTTATTCACCGTTTTAAAAAAAGTAGTTTTTCTCATTCACGCGTTGGAGGCCTGTGTTTGATGAAATCAGACCTACTGTCGCCCCTCTAATCGGCGCACATTTTAGTCAACCTAGCAACTTATCAGTCCCAGTGACCTCTGATTCACCTTTGAAACAGTTGGAATGATCCTATAAAAATATAAAATGTGATTTGTTATGATTGCATTGTTCACAAAAAAACTTTAAATAAGGGGCGACGGTCGTCGCCCTCAGCAAGCGCATGCGACTGCTTATAGGCAACGACGAATTCGCGGCCCTATATATACAGCTACCAGACAGAGTTGGGGGGTTTTCAGCTATCTGCACACGCCGCCCCGAAATATTTACAACATTGAAACTAGGTTTATGACCTGATATGTGGTCCATGACCCACAAAAAAATCAACCCAATCCGATAACCCGTTCTTTTAAAAAAAGTGTCTGAACATCGTCGAAAACCTTCCGGCTGGCTGGCTGGCTAGTAACTTAATTCTCCTCGGAGCTATTTGAGCTCTATAAGGAAAACGGTAAATCTAGAACTTTGAAGTTTGGACCACACTTAGATGTACCTCAGACGCAGCGTGCGCCTTTTGCTTTCAAAACCAACAGGGACCGGAGAAAATAAAATTTTTGATAATAATCATAACACGTAATTACTAAGGCGTGGATATTTGTACAAACTTAAAAGTAAACATGCTCGTAACCATTATACATATCTAGCGTCCCAAACACAAAGGGGTAAATTTGGGGAGGATCATGGGCCCAAAAATGACAAAAAACTTATCGGAACTTTAAAAACTTAATCATTCGAAGAAAACGCTACAAACTGAGAAGTTTCAAACGTGTAATAAACTTTGATATCTCTCATTCTTCATCACTTTTGAATATGGAAAGCAAAATTGGGTAACGGGTACCGGAAAAAATCAAAATTATCAAAAGCTAGGTAATTCCGTACTCTTATGAATAATACGCTATATACAGAGAAAACGGTTCATCTTAGAACTTTGAAACTTGGGCCACACTTAGATGTACCTTATGCACAATCACTTAAGCTTTCAAAACCAAACCCGGGCAATTGGACCAGGGAAAATCAAAATTTAAAATCAAAACGCGTAATTACTCAGGCGTAGTAATTGTACAAGCTTGAAATTAAACATGCTCTTAACCATTATAAATATCTAGCGCTTTAAACACAAGGGGGCAAATTTGGGGGGACCGTGGGCCCAAAAATGTCAAAAAACAACTCTGAACTTAACAAATTTAATCATTCAAAGTCCACCATTCACGCCTTGATAGAAAATAAACGACAAAAAGATGTAATATCCCCACAAATACAAAAATTTATTTTAAAAAAAACGGCAGTTAAGCTCTACTACAAAATCTTCGGCTGTGAATGCTGTTTCGCTTTGAAAAGAAGTAAGATCATTTCGCGTGTTTACGAGCGCCAAGCCAACGATTTTGTGGTAAAAAAGAAAAAGTTTTAAACTCGAAGTCATAAAAAATTTTTGGCCATGAACCAAATTCAATGGCCAAGCCATTTTTTTCATTTCGAGTTTAAATATTTTACTTTTTTACGACAAAAATCGTTGGCTTTAGCGCTCGTCAACAGGCGAAATGACCGTAATTCTTTTCAAAGCAAAACTAGGGAGAAAGAATGAAAAGCTGGGCTCAACTTCTATCTCACAGCATTCACAGCCGAAAACTTTTGAATTAGAGCTTGGCTGCCATTTCATTTTTATTTTGTTTACAAATTTTTGTATTTGTGGGGATCATGTTTACCATTATTCTCAAGGCTAATGGACACTAATTCCAGTTGCAAGAAATAGTCATATAATTACTTACCATTAATTTATTTATACCATCTATTTGTATATTTCCATCATCTGTAAAAACCGTAAATGTGGCGGGGGGGGGGGGGGATTAACTATTTTGCAATAACTAAGGTAAGAATACGATTTTAGCTAATTGCTTTTATTTTTGGAAACCTTATTATGAAGAAAGATTTGCATTTACTCAAAATACTCAAAATGCTCACCACTAGTCTAGTTTTTCGTCTGGGCCAGGGGTAGAACAGGCCCTGAACATTCCTTCTCGGCTCATCGTAAAAGGCGACAAAGAGGCAGTCGGTGTGGACCCCTCAAACAACATCTTGAGGTGACTGAAGACCACATATGGGGCTCTCATGGAAACAATATTTTCAACTTTTTCCACACCCATGTCTATTCAACAATCATCTCTACTTTGTCTATTTCACATCCTCTAGTCTTCACCATCGATGGCGGCTTTGTGCTCTAAGCGCCCCCCGCGTGATTGCTATCATAATATTATGTCGTCCTCGGCAATGTTTCTTTAGTGACCTTGATCTTGATATTATTTTTCTTATTTTATGAGGGAATATGACACATTTGGCAGTTGACACGGTCTTACCGCTCAGCAAGGAAGAATCCGATATATATGAAACTTTACATAGTTGCCAAAGTAATAGATTTGGAATATTTTATTTTATTCACCAGAATCAAGCTACGTATATATGGTCAATTTTGCACTTTTCAACAAAATCCAAAATTTTGAAAATCATGTTTATATTTTTATAATTTCAACGTAAATTTTTATTTCCACATCTGTGGAATCAGTGGACGAGTGAACAGGAATGTCCTCTTAAATCTTCGCTGCCCTAAATCTGCTAATGATAATGGTTTATACTTTTTTTTTTATTTGAGGGTCCTGTTAGTGTTAAAATGTCATGTATGCTTATGTATTGAATGCTAGAATGAACTCTGTTATATTGGTCAAGGTTGTATCAGGTGTATGCTAATCCCCCCATACCTCCCTGCGTACCCCCCCCCCCCCCCCCCACTTGAACCCGGCCCTCGCGCGCACGCCATGCTGTTTGACTAGCATCTCGCCACTAGCGGCCACGACACGCACGAGGGCGAAGTAACCTCTTTAAACCACTGGACAGGCTCAACTCAATCAATACGAACTCCAGGCTGGTTTTACACGGACAGACCGGGGGTTGTTGCTGGTTATCTTTACGAAAAGTAATTTAGACATTTTTACTGTAAGCAACATTTATTAAAACTCCCGCTTCGCGAACGCTTTTTTCGGTCGCGTTTATGGATGAGCTTTTTTGGTAACATTATTTCTGTCCCAAAGATTTCTACGTTTTAATATGCGTAGAACTCATTACTTTTTCAAGTTCCATTTCAAAATTCTTTTTGTTGAGTTAGGATAATTTTATAAAGAAGTATTATAATTGAGATGGGTATACCGATTAACAATTTAATGTTAAATATCTCGAGGTCCAAAGACATGCTT
>JAMZAV010015514.1:0-12797 GCA_024449915.1 Sweltsa coloradensis | reverse complement strand
TAAAATTTGGGGATCAAGTTCCAGGAAAAGGGAAACTGTCCTTTTAAAAAGTTCCTTTTCCCAACTAATACAAACCGGTAGGTGGGGGCCTACACTAAAATGACGGATAAAAAAAATAATTTTGATCATGATTTTGCAGTGCTTTGGGGGAATGTCTGAAATTGGCTTTACCCTGCTTATTTTTTTCTATGCATATAGAGGCTTAAAAAAATATAGTAGGGGGACTTAGGTCCTAGGGCCTACCTTAGCGCATTTACAGAATAGTCTGTCGAATAGGCCCTACCTACGTCAAACTTTTTTTTTGGGTCAAAATCCCCCAAAGGGTTGCAGCATAAAGGTTGTGCCCATGTAATTTCTTATGGGATATTTTTGCCGATCGGATGTAGGTACCTACCTCGAAAATTACCAAATTGCAAATTTTACTACATATTTATTTTGGGGTCATGGTGGATCGAAAAATGTTTCTGTTTGATTTCTAAATTCATAACTAGTTAGCCTGAATGACATATTTTTTTTTTTTAGTTTAGCGGGGGAATAGGCCTGCCCCTTCAGTTGCCCATGTTCCCCTGCTCATATTTCCCACATTGTGGTCACCTCTGGCCACTAGTTAAGTTTTCCCTTAGTTGAGTATTCATCTCCCCAATCCTTCCTGTGCTCTAGTCCCCCTATACAATTTAGGTACCCAGTCTGTCCATCCTTCTCCTATCCTCAAGCTTCTCCCATCCTTACTCCCTTACCTTTTCCATTCCAGATACACTTTAATAAGACCTTACTACCGGTACCTTCTCTTTAATCTTTTCCTCTGACATATTCTCCTTTTGAAGGACCCCTCTTGCAGCTTGTTTCTGCACTGCCTCAATTCAATTAATTTCCCCTTTCCTATGCAGATCTCATATTGCCTCTGCGCAGTGGCCGATACAGGGGGGGGGGTTTGTGGTGATCGCCCCCCCCCATGATTTTTAAAAATGAAATATTTTTTTTTATCCCATTGTATACTTTATATACGGAAGAATTTGGACTAGAGATAAGCATTGACAAGAGTGAAGTGATGGTTATGGAAAAAGTAAGAAAAACTGGGAATAGGACAAAGATTGTACTTCGAGGGAAGAACTAGTAGAGACACATATTATGTTTAAATACCTGGGGAGCATAATCTCCGACGATGGAAAAATAGACGCAGAGATTGCATGGGGTAATGGTACGCAAAAGAGTTTCTTCCAGTTAGTGAGGAAACTGCTTTGGAAAAAAGAAGTGCCAAGGCGATGCAAACTTTTAATAAACAAAGCATATTTTGTACTGGTACTCACATATGGGGCAGTGACATGGCCAGTTGGGGGTAAAAAATAAATACAAATTCAAGCTGAAATAAAGTTTTTAAGGGGTGTAGTGGGAGTTATACGAACATTGATAAGATGAGGGGCAAGAAGATAAGGAAAGAACTAGGGGTAGAGAGTTTAAACTTTAACCAAGTAAAGAAAGGCTGAGGTAGTTTGGACACATGAAGATGCGGGAAAAACAAACAGAGAAAAAAGGGAGGAGGCCCAGATGAGAGGGGAAGAAGTTATAGCAATGGATTTGAAAAAGAGAAATGCAGTTTGGGGAAAGGATTAACCAAGAAAAAGTTGGGAAGAACGAAAAACATGAACAAACTGGTGGAGGTCCTGAGGAAGAAGACAGAGGAGAGGAAGAAAGTGAATTTGATGAGCAGAGGAAGAAAAGATGATGTGGGAGAAGCGTCAGGCATGGCTAGCCGGCTTCGATAACCCGGGGAGCCAAGAATGTGGTGGGACCCCCCCACCCCCTACCCGACTTAATAGAGGGTTCGATATTATTATTTATCCCATTGTTGGCAGTGAGATCATCTTCACACACTTTTGGGAAGGCCAGCTTAAAAAAATTTTTATTTTTTGACGAGTGAGCGCAGCGAAACGTAGTCTACAACGCTACTCGATCGGTCCTTGGTCGTGATTAATTCTGTATGTTAAATGTTAAATGTCTGTCTGTCCAGTCCCATACGGCCGAACGGCCAAATAGACTTAGCTGAAATTTTAAACAGACATCCGTGACCAGGTAACTGAGAAAATGCTAACAAAATGAGTACAATCTGTTGCGATTTAAACCTGCAAGAAATGAAAACTGAAAAATTCGTTGAAAGGCATAGGAATTATTATTTACGACAAAAGGTTTCATTTTTAAATAATATTTTTTGTTTGTTATTTACCTGGCTGTGAAATGGGCCCTGTCCAAGGTTAATCGAATGTAGGGCGTCAAGGTACCCCCAAATTCCGCTCGTAGATTGAGTAAACCTTGCAATATTTTCACGTATTTCGTACTGGCTATGTTTTCCATAGTATTGCCACAGATGATGGACTACACTGCGTTATATGCATTTCAAAACATGTTAAATAATTTTAAAAATACAATTCAGAAATTACAAAAACTTTCCCGACCATTGAACCCACGTCTCCCACATTTCGGCTATAAGGGGGCTTTAGCCAACTCGACTAGGGAAACGCCAAAGTCGTTGTTTGACGAGTGAGAGAGTCATTGTGTTTGAGTACGCGGGAACATTTGCATTTAAGTTTGATTATAATATTCGTATAAATATTAGGGGATTTGAGTTTAGGTTATAGTTTTAGGCCATAATGCTCCACTGTAGCCTATGATAGGCTAGGGAGGCCCAAGGAGGGGAAAAAGGAATGTACGGGTACTCAACCTGGCTCACTCCTCGTCTAACAAGACTTGGCGTTTTCCCTAGTATAGTTTATAAAAAAAAATTGGTACCCGACTTAATAGAGGGTTCGTATTATTATTTATCTTTTGTTGGCAGGAGATCATTTTTCACACACTTTGGGAAGGCCAGCTTAAAAATTTTTGATTTTATAGTTTAAAAAAAAAGAATGGTTTTCTTTGTAACTGTGTTTGTGAAATTTCTGAGTTTACCCGGGGTATCGTTATCCAAAGTTTTTATTTCATGTTAGTTTGATTTTCTAAATTCTTAGTTTTTGACTTTTAAAATTTATTTTTATTTTTTAATACAAAAGAACAACTGATGTCAAAGAAGTTGGATAGGATAGGCCTGCTAAAAGAAAAAAAAGAATTGGAATATGGATAAAAAGTCAAAGAAGGGGATATGGAAAAAAAGGACATGGTGAAGGTCTAGGGGAAAAATAAGTTTGCTGGAGAAACTAAAAAAATTGAAAGTACAAAATTGTATTGGCGGCCAAATTTGATATTTTGAAATGTATCTTCGAATTGATATGATTTTTATTGATTTTACCTAGGGCCCGGAGAGCCTCCCCCGGGGACCCCCGCGCTAAATGATAAACAGTGCTCTTGTTTTCATGAAAAGAATTTGGCGAGAGGGGGTGAAAAAGTCGCACGTCCGGGGTTTACAAGACTACAAGTCGGGACCAGCCCTCGGGACTGGTGGCAGGAGGCCCCAAGCAAAGACGACTTTCACGAACGCCACGGCTCCATTTTGGTAGCTGGGAAAAAAAACGATTAAAGAATCAAGTTTTGGGCATAGAAAAAAAAAAAATGTTACCATAGGCCCTAGGCTTGTATTTTATTATTTTATGTGCAAATACGTAGCGACTGCATATTACAAAAGTATGTATAAGGGGCCCACCTTAAAAAAGTATGATAATCAATAGGGGGGTATGGTAGGGGAGGAAGTAATTGTGTGTGGATTTTGGTATAAAAACTAATATATTAGATGATATTTTGATTTGTGAAGAAAAAACACGGGAGAGGACTTTGTTTTGTAAATCATGCAGTGTCCCAAAAATGCCGGGTCTTTTTTTAAAAATTTTAAAGTAAGGAATTTCCATCCTAATGGATATGTTCTTTATTTTCTGTTATTACATTGTCAAAAAAAAGCCTAACCTTGCCCATTTAGCCTTTCACTCAGATTCATTTGTGATAGTCCCAAAAGGGCTAAAAAAAATAAAAATTTTTGGTTGGTTGCGTACGTCACTTTAGTTTTTCAATTTATTTTCAATTTTTTTTTGGGACAACAACAAAAAAACAAAGTTACGGGTTTTAAACCGTTTTCACCGTGATCCTTTTTAGTTGTACAAAATTATTAATTAAATGAAGTTTACACAATTAATTTTAAAAAATACTAAAACAGTACATTACAAAAACAAAATACACTCAAAATAAAAAAATAACACCTAAAAATAATCACTTTCTTACTTTGTCTCTCATATTAGGTAATTTTAAGGCAAATCCCAAAAACCCAAAATGATACAGGCAAGTTTAAAATTACATTTTTAATAACTGGAAAAAAAGGAAATGAAAAAAAACATTAATTCCAAAATTTAAAATATGTAACTTTTTTAACAACCAATGATTGAAAATTAGGGTAGTCATTTGAGTGATAAAGTCATTTACCTGTAGAAAGCTTTTTGTAAAAAAAATTTTGTCACCTTTTTTTTAAATTTAATATATTGGGGGTATATTTTTGATTTTTTTTTGGAACAAGGTTGTAGAGAATTTTATTTAAAAATGGGGTTTTTTTCGGCCCAAAGGGTTTTTGTAAACTTTGGCAAGATGGAGATCATGTTTTTGCCGTTTTGTGATTTTTCATTCGCTTTAAATGAAAGGGTTTGGATGTTTTTTTTAATGCTTAAGATGATTTTAAAATGAAGACAGGGAACTGAAGAATGTTCAGAGCAAAAAAGAAAGGGTTTTACAATGCTCCTTTTCCCCAAAAGGGAATAAATGCTCAATTGCTCTTTTTTGTACAATGAAAACTTTATCAATGTAGTTGACATTCCCCAAAATTTTCTATCCCATATCTTAGATTTGATTCAAATAGAAAAAAGTAGCATACTTTAGCGTTGATACATTGCTTATATGTTTGATGCTTTAATTGCAAAAACAAGCAGAGCTGAGTTTTTTTTCAGTATTTTAAATGTAGCATGCCATTTTAAGTTTTTACTATTTTTTAGACTAGAAGTTTTTTTTTCAACTGAGTTTACAATGTTTTGTATTTGAATTGCTAGCAATGTATGAAGTTTATGATTTTTTTTGGGGTTGAAAAACTGGATAAAGTTATTTTTTTGAGATTAAGCAATAGTTTGTTCATTGAAACCCCTTCAATAGACTCAAAATTTTTTTTTCCCCTTTTCTTTGAGTAAAACTGTATTCGCACCCGTTAGCTAGTAGTAAATCATCAGCAAACAACTGGGGCATCATCATATTGTCGTGGGTGTTAAAAAATAATGAAAAAATGGGGGCCCCAAAGGGATCGACCCTTGGGAACTCCAAAAACCTTTTCAAATTTTTTTAATGTTTGAATTGTTGTTCTTAAGATCAGTCAGTAAACCATTGAGTCGCCGGTCATAAGATGTTAAGATTTTTCAATGCTTCCCCGTTACCATAGTACTCTAATTTGTCCCCGTTTTTTTGTATCAACAAAATAAAACGCTTTTGTTAGATACAAAAATATCCCATTTTTGGTATGTTGAGTCGATGCTTCAACAATATTTTTTAAAAAATCTACTAATTGTGTCACTTGTTGATTTGCCTCGTCTAAAGCCATTTTGTCTCTCGTTAGATATTTTTTCATCAAGAATGCGATATTCGATTAAATAAAATTTTTCTAATTTTTTTTGAGGCAGCGGGAAAGGAGGGATAGGGTCTATGTTTTGCAATGAGTTTTTCTTCCTTTTTTAAATATTGTATAAATTTTGGGGAATTTTTTAAAGCCTTGGGAAAGACCCTCTTTTAAAAAAGATTGAAAATGTCGGATAAAGGTTCAGCTAGTTCATTTTTACATTTTTTTTAAATATAATCGACAAATCATCAATACCGCGAGTGCTTTGGGTTTAATTTAATAAATATCTTTTATTTTTTTTAGGGTTTTTTCTACAAAATAGGGGGTTAATTGGGTTTTGTTGACTTTGATAAATAAGTTTTTGGGAAATTTTGATTTGGATTTTTTGGTAATTTCTGGTCTTATTTTTGTAGGGAAATGCTTCACTCGTAAAATATTTATTTAAGTTGTGGTACTACGTTTGGGGTCTTTTTTTAATGTATTATTTTTGAGAAGAGTTTATTATATTAGGCTTTTTTGGGTTTCGATTTATTTCTTCATTTATTATTTCCAAATTGATTTTTATTATGTCTGAAGTTGATATGGTTTCTCTTTTTTGGTTTCTTTTTTCATTTTAAGAACTCTTTTTTTAAATTTTTAAAAGATTTTTATATGTTTTTAGGAATGGCACATTTGGGAACTTTTATTTTTGTATAAAAGGCTCCTTTTTTAGCCTTGAGACTTTAATCCCCTTTTTATCCAATTTTGCAATTTGTAGGGGGTTTATTTTGTATTTGTTTTAGTGGCAATTTTATTAAAATAGTAATAATTTTTTTGAAAAAAGCTATTTTATCTCTGCGCTCTGAAACTGTTAACATCCCTTTTCTCCTTCTAAACTTTTAGCTAGATTTTTTAAAGAGTTCTCTTTACAACACATAATTTTGGTTGGATAGGTAGCTGATAATAATTTACTGTATTTCAATTTCTTGGCATAGTTCGCAATTTCCAAAATCAATTATCGGGAGTTGAATGGTAAAAGTAGTGTCGTTGCTAATTTCAATGATCGTTTAAATTTGCCCCCGTGGATCAATTCTAGTTGATCTTTTAGGTGAGATCATGTTATAAATTTAAAAGATTAGCTAGCATTTTTTATTAGGGGCTTTTCTATCAGCTGAGACATTCCCTTGAAGTCTCCTGTACTACTAAGTTTATTTGTTTTTTGTAATTTAGTTAAAATAGTTTAGTTTATCTAAAAATGTTGAATTTGTCCAGTTGGGATCTGTAAAGGCTACTACCATAAATTACATGTTTTTTCATTTTTTTAATTGTATTTTTTCAAATACAAGCACTTTAAAATCAAGTTCAGTACTTTTGGTGATCTTGATTTAGATACAGATATTGAATCCTTTATGGCTAACAAAAGATTGTACTCCCCCCTGCTTATGATTTTTTTTACAGTAACAAGAAACCAAGGTAAATTTTCAAAATTTTAATACTGTTTTTTCACATTTGTTTTCCAGTGTTCTGATATACTATTATTCAATGGTTCATTCTTTTATGTTAGTATCTAGAATTTTATTTAAATCTCTAATTTTTTATTGTTAAAACCCTTGGGTATTTTTGGGGTTATTCCATAATGTTTTTTTATGTTTAATTTTACTTTATTTTTTGTCTTTACCATCTCCCCTAACTAAATGTTTTTTAATGGTTTCTGGACTAACCGAAAAGGATCTTTTAAACATATCTTCCTCTAACTCTACTATCTCTGCATTCCACCCGTCTAGACCCTTTTAATCCTTTTGAGCCCGTTTACTATCACTACAAACGGCTTTTTCATCAAACCCCAAAAAAATACTACTACCCTTTCCAGATATCATTTGAGTCTTCTAAAAAAATTCCTAATTTTGGGGTTCATCCGGATTTGGGGCTTTCCAGAAAAAGCTAGAGTATCTGTGTTTTCTGTAGGCGATTCCTTTTGGCTAATGGGCTGCATCCTTGTTTGTGATACGGGTCTGCAATGGCTCCTCTTGATAGGGGTACATGGGGATGTCGTGAATTTCTTTTGGCAGCTTCGGGTCTTGTGGCATTGGTCTCTTCCCCGATCTGTAAATTTCTGCGTTTTTGTAGTCGTTTATGGCGGAAAAGGCTGATCCTTTTTTTGTTGATACGGGTTGCAATGGCTTCCCCTTGAGTAGCGGGGAATGGGCAGTGTCTTTAATTTCTTTTAGGACTTGGGCCTCTTGTGGGACCCTTGGCTTGAGGGAGGGGGGTATGGTCCAAAATCGCTATTGGTGTGTCCATGACATTGTTACCTAACTAGGCCTGTTTTGCCCGGAGACAGAAGAAAGGGCCCTTTGTTAGACCTATACCTTTTTCTGATAAGCAAATCTCATCACTATAACTTGGCAAAAAGTTTTTTACCCAAGGTTTTAAGTAAAACCCTGTTTGGTAAAAAGTCTCTTCTGAAAAGGTTTTACAGGGAAAAAACAGTAACTCCCAATGTATTTTTTTAGGGGATAATTTTTAAAATGATTTACTTTGGAGATTTAGTCTTTTTTTTGTCCAATTCAGTTTTTGTTGACAAATCGAAACGGGGCAAAAACTTCGGTACTATTTCTTTTGGCAAACAGCTTATTGACTATGACGTAATTTAATGAGAGCGTTTACGTATTTATTTTGGTTTTTACCAAAGTCATTAGTTCCCGCTATTATTATTAGCGTATCAGTTCCGTAAGTGTTTTAAGGTATTCAAGATCCCTCGGTCACTGTTTTTGCCCCCGCTCCCGGCTTTTATAGAATCAAAATTTTAATAGTTTTTTGGGCCCATGTTTGACTTAGCTCTTTTGTAATGGGGAAGTAAATAGCGGCCATGACTATCTGCCCTGATTTTTAAAGTTCATGCTTGAGCTTGAGACTGGGCCTGCCCAAAATTTTTTTCTCACTCCCCAAATTTTTGCCTTTTTCACCAGATTTCTGTGACAAGGTCCATCGTTTAGTATCTGCAGTGAAATGTTATCACAGTGTTTATTTTTGCAGTGGGCATTTACCCAGCTATGTCAGGCCTAGTCTTTGCTCTCTGTGGGTTTGCACTAGCCTTTTATACGACTTTGTTGTTTACTTTTCACCCAGTTTTAGTTTGCATACTTCGTCTTTAAGACATTTTAAATACAGGTCCCCGGGCTTGGTTTATTCAATATTGGGACCAATGTTGGTACCCACCCTTTCTATTGTAAAAAAGATTGAGTACTTTGCTTTCCTTTTTTTTCCTAATTTGTTATTAAGTAGGGGCCAACTTTAAAATAGCTAAATAAGCCACCCAAAAAAAAACTTTTTATTCAATATCCCCCCCAAGTATGTTTTAGCACAGGGCAAAAACAATTTTCAATAAACGTTCTATTTTTCTTATTTACATACCAAGTTGGGGATTTTTTTTCCTTAAAAGTTGGGGCCGGTTCCCTTTCCTTTTTAGCACAAAAGTTCCACTTTAAAACACATTTAACTCACGAAAATTTAAAAATAAAAATAATGCAATTGATCTTTTTATTGTTTTGGTGTCATGGTAGACATGCCTTTTTTCCATTTTTTTTGTTTATTTGTTAATTATTGTAAATATTTTTAAATTTTGTTTTTAGTTCCTTTAGCAACCCGTCATATAAACTAACTGGGAAATATTTCGCTTGCAACCGGGGCAGTTCAAAAGAGTCTGGATGAGTTGGTGATTTTCCTTTTTCAAGTCCCCACTGTTATCCGGGGTGTTTAGCAATTACCGCAAGAACTTATGACATTTGCAGACCCCCTCACACGGTTCTTTACAAAGGAATGAGAAGGTGTGTAACTAGGCCTACTAATGGTATATCACTACCCTCACCAATGTGTTGTTACGTTGTGTTTTTTGATACTGGTAAAATATATTGGCCTTTTTTTTTTATTTTTTTTTTTCAAATCTGGGCAAATTTTCCCCAAAATTTCTGCTTCCTTTTTCCCCCCCTGGGGGGCAAAAAAATTTTGGGCCCAAAAAAAAAAAAAAAATAAACACAGAGATGACGTTGAAACGGTTTTAAAAGTTGTTGAGCATTTTTCTCTAGCCAAAAATTTTATTTTAAATACATAGGGGTTCAAGTAGGGTAGGCCCAGGCTCTTTCATCTTTAAAAAAAAAATGTTCAAAACGAGATTAAATAATGGGAGTAAAAAAAGCATTATAGGGCCGATTTTTTAAGTATGGCCCATGGAATTTTTCCAATATCATTGAAAAGATGTTAAGATTACCGCAAGAGCTGTGGGCCAAGTTGCGTGAATGCAGGGGATTAGTCCCCAAACACGAGTTCTCTAGTTGAAAGACCGTTATTTGGGGGGTGCCCCGGGGCAAGGTGTTTTTTTAATTAGCGGTGTTCTAAGCTACCTAGGGAAATTAGTTCCTGACAATGAAACTGAGCCAAAAACGCCCCCTATTTACGAAAACCCCTAACCCCAGAGGACACGATCTGTAACGTACAAGTGTGGGGGTTTTTTAAATTATCCATAGTGTGGACATCGACAGGATGCATAAAATAGTCAAGGCCCGGGCCACTTGTAAAAAATGTCTTTTCAAATCCCAAAGGCAGAGCACACCTTTTCAGGTGTGCCGCACCCAGAATTACATTGACTCCCCGCCCCCAAAGATATGACAGGTTAGAGAAAGAAGTATTTTATATGGGTAGCTAGAAAGAAGAATGGCTGAAAAAATCCCCTCCTACAGGAAAAAAAAAGTAGACAGGACCTTAAATGTGGGGGCAGCTGTGTGAAACTTGCTGGTTAAACAAATTTTAAGGTATACAAAACAGATACACAATGTTTAACGTTTCGGAACGTGGTCTTGGTCATTGCCATTTAGAAGCTCTCTTCTTAATATCACTTTCTTTTTGATCAAATCATTTTTGATCAATATCTTTTTGAATTTTTTCAATAGGTCTAGGTTAGTGACTACGGAAAAAGGGGGGTTTTGGGGAAAGCTGTAGGTTTCATACAGATGTGCGCTCAAAACGCCTTGCCCACCCAATGCCTTAATATATAAAAAATTTTAAAAAAACATCCTTTTCCAAATTCGTCGGGTCGGGGGGGTGACGAGTCCCCCAGTTTCTCGGGCTATCTTCTAGTGCTTGCTAGCCAGGCTCAGCACCCCTCATCTTCTTCCTCGTTTTCTTCATAACCGGCATTTCTAATAATTCTCTCCACTTCTTCCTGTCCTCCCAGAGTCTTTCTTCATAACCCTATCCCATGTTTTCCCTCTTTCTTCACGCTTCGCGTTATTTGGTCCCGCCATCTATCTCTTGGCCGGCCAACTCTTTCGTACCCCCCACATGTCGTTCAAATTCTCGTCTTGGGATTCTGTTTGCTTCATTCTTCTTAAAAATTAAAAATTAATTTAAACTAGGCCGCTTCGCGAACGCTTTTTCCAGTCGTGTTGATGGATGAGCTTTTTTGGTGATTATTTTTTGTCCAATGCATATTGCATACTGTTTTGTGGCGTCATTGTCATTGTCGTTGTTGTCATTATCAAGGACAAAAGCAAGAGTAAAACCATGTCTCCCTTTCAACAATGCGACCGACTGCGAGTCTTAAAGAGACCGAGAACCGATACTCTCCTCGTTCGCCAACCGCGAAAAGGTGGGGGGCGGCGAGGTCATATTTAAACAATCGTTGCCCTAAAAGTACGATTTTTGTGAGTAATATTTCTTTGATTGTCCCCAAATCATAACATATCTAAGTTCTGTGATTTTGAGCGATCCCAAAAAATTTTCTTCAAGATCGGAGTAGCCGTTACAAAAATATTGCATTAAAATTCGGAAAAATCGTGAAAGTACTATATTCATGAGAAATATTTCTTAAATTTTACTCAAAAACTTGGCAGATCTAAATTCAGTGATTTCAAAGATCCCCTGAAAATTTCATCAAGGTCACATATGTCGTTTGCCCGGTAGAGAGCGAAACAAACAGATTTAAAAAAAACACCCAAGCTATTTTCAGGGTAAGTCCATAGCATGGTGTGGAAGTATCGGCCTACAGGCTACAACAAATACTATGTGTTCATAAATGGGGCTTGGCAATTATCTAATTAATTTCTAACTAAAAATCTTCTTTTTAGACTCTACAAAACTTCATGTATAGCATGCTTAAAGACAGCAATTCCAAGGCAGCCAAGATGTCAGTCGACATAAGATTGAACTCTACAAGAAAAATGTTTGGAACGATTAAAAAACTGTAAACGTGATTGAAACCCGCGTGCTTTTCTAAATTCACCAAGGTCTTGGTCGCAGCACGAAATTCTTTATGGGTACAGATCCAGATGAAAAGGATTTCCGACGACAGCGACTCTGATGTAAGTGTTTTTACTCGATCTGCAGTCATTTATGCAAGGTTAATTGTTTTTAAATTGTTTAAACAAGCTGTGTCTCTTTGTGATCTGTTTCCCTAATCTATTTTTTTAGAATGAACCTTCAGCCAAAGAAGTTTTTAATGGCTAATAAAGTTAATAAAAAAAGTCGCAAGAGGGAAAATAAACTCAAGAAGGTCAAAGGCTGTTATTAAGGTAAGTAAAGTGATCTACTATCGGCCTAAAATTTGGGACTAGACATGTTATATTATGTTTTAAGTTCACATGAGGTCCTGATTGCATTAGATTAGATTACTAAAGAAAGAAAGTAATAACTGGGTACACTGACGGTGGCTTTCTGATTAGTGAATACCAAATCTTGAGATTTCTTGTCTGTACATTATTTTCAAAATTTAATGACATGAGTATGGCCTTTACTAGGCATATAATTATGAATGAGAAATAAATTTGTGTTTATTTACTACTATTAGGAAAAGGCCAATTGCTAGTTTAGTATGATTGGAGAAGGTTGACAGGTTGGGAAAGCATAGAGAACATAAAAAAACATAAAACCCGCCAGAAGGGCTGGGGGGGACAAAACTTTTCACCTGCTGATGGCAACTGCAGCTAATTTAAAGTTGTTTCCACGACGCGTTTTCGTCTTCTGGGACTCATCAGGCGGATGGTGGCCACTAAAATCAGCTAACTACATGCAAATAAAACTCACAACACATAACCAAACCTGTGGTGGGCTAGCAAGAAGTAATTCTGCATGCATGTTGTCATATTTTTTATTATTATTTATTATTGAGTTTCGTTTTAAATCAATTATAAACTGTCATGAACATAATATAGGCCAGTGGTCTTCAACCCTTTTTTGACCCACCCCACTACCCAAGGGA
>JAMZAV010015513.1:0-12744 GCA_024449915.1 Sweltsa coloradensis | reverse complement strand
TCCTGATGTTCTTGTAGCGAAGTCGACTTCTTGATGGACGTCCATAGTGCTTTGTTTTTCTCTCCTGCAGTGCGATTCTGTAAAATAGTCGCTATGATAGCGATAGCGATCACGGTTGATATGAAATATCAATCGTTATAAATTATCGTTATCGACCTGATTCTGTAAGGAAGTCGCTACGGCCGCCATAGGGGGCAGTGGATAGCATAGCGACACCTTTTTCATTCTCGTTATCATAGCGATCGCTACCGTAACGATCGTTATATCATTTTTACAGAATCAGTCGACACGCAAAATTGTCGCTAAAGTGCCGGATAACGATCGTTACCTTCCATAACGATCTTACAGAATCAGACCGCAGTTTTGTTCTGTATTTATCAATAGTGATTTAGTTTTACCTCTCAATCAAAGCAGGCTTCCACGATTGAGCCAAACGCTTGCCATCGTCTCGTTTGTTAAGATTGAGTGGGCGCTTCTCAATTTCCACTGCCTCTCTGACGATTCGACTAGATAGATGGCTTACCATGGCAACCCAACCATCTTGTCTAGAAATTTGGAATCCAGCAGAATGACTAGAAGTCATACTGCAGCTCTAGAAAAGTATGAGACTGAGCCGCCTGTGGTACCAAGACATGAAGACAGCGATAGGCCTGCTAGAATGGTCACAAGAAGTCACACTCACAATGCAACCAAGTGATTTGATTTTAGGTTCACTGCAATTGGATCTTTATAATTTTCTATGTTTGCAAGGTAGTGTGTTTTTTGTTTTTATTTGTTTATTTTTATAATGCTGTTGTTGTTTTATTGAATTTTTGTTTTACCCTTCCCTTGAAAATGGAAACATAGTTTTTCTGAAACGTTGGGATTTAAAGTTATTTTCTATAATACTGTGCGTGATTATTTACCGTAAAGATAAAAAAAAAACATTAACCATGGATCACGAAAGCTTAAGACAAAACATATATATATATATATATATATATGTATATATATATATATATATAACTCATTAGGTGCCTTCATGGTAAATGCTGGAAATCAAGGTAAAAATAATATAAACTACTAGGAATGGGGGTTGAAAAAATGTGGTTTAGGAAATGAGAATAGGCCGATTGGGTAAAACACATTAAAACATAATAATTTTAATAACTAGGAAAACGCTAAAGTCCCGCCGCGTTGATGGATGAGCGATTTTTTTCTAAGTTTTTTGTTTGCGTTTTTTGCGTTTGTTTGCACTTTTCCTTTGCGTGCTTTTTGAATGCATTGTAGGTGATTGTTGTCAAGTTTCTATTGTTACTTGTTAATTGGTATTATAAACCTAAAAAAACTCATATTAAAACCTTTATTTCTGTGGATTCTGACTAACTTTTTCAACTTTTTCTTTCAAAAGGTACTACATCACCATAACCTTAATGTCCATGTGAAATCTGAACGTTGTAGCCCCACCCGTTTGGTCAGAATCGGCCCAAGTGTGACGAAAATAACGCAATAAAAATTGAAAACCTAATATTAAAACCTTTATTTCTATAGATTCTAGCTAACTTTTTCAACTTTTTCTTTCAAAAGGTATACAATCACCATAATCTTAATGTCCATGTGAAATAAACACGTTGTAGCCCCACCCGTTTGGTTAGAATCGGCCCAAATGTGACGAAAATATCGCACTAAAAATCGAAAAAAATCGTAAAAGTACGATATTCATGAGAAATATTTCTTCGATTGTACCCAAAAGCAATACACCTCTAAGTTCAGAGAAAACGAAGGTCCCCTCAAAATTTCATCAAGATCGCTTATGCCGTTTGACCGGAATCCTACTAACAAACAGACAAAAATACACTAGGAAAAACGCTTAAGTCCCGCCGCGTTGTTGGATGAGCGTAATTGGTGCATTGAGCTGCCATGTGTTATGAGGATTTTCTGTTGTTCTGTGACAAAATTATTACTAAGTCGAATAATTTTTTTTATTATTAAATTAAATTAAATAAAAAATTGACTTTACTTTTTAATTTTTTTATTAATCGTAATTTTAAAAAAGGAAAAAAAAATCGTAAAATTGCGATATTCATTACAATAGGATAAAGCATGTAGGTGTTTATAAGGCAAAGACTTGTTTAAAAAAAGAAAAAAAACATGTAAAATTTCGATTTTCATGAGAAATAATTTTTCGATTGCGCTCAAATTTCACACGAATATCTTAATTCATAAAATAAAGGTTTTGTGAAAAAATCATAAAAATCGAATTAAGCATGTAGGTGTTATAAGTCGAAGAAATATTTTAAAAATTGAAAAAATTCGTAAAATGGCGATTTTCATAAGAAATAATTTTCCGATTGCGCTCAAAAACGTGGCAGTTCTAAGTTCAGAGATTTCGAAGGTCTCCATAAAATTTCATCGCAATCGGAGTATCGGTTTAGCCGGAATCGTGTTAACAAACAGACAAAAATACAGAAAGAAAGAAAGAAAGAAAGAAGAAAAAAAAAAAAAAAAAACATTCCGGATTTTTTTCTCCAGTGTAGTGAAATGGAATCTTCGCTTCGCTCGCTACGCTCATCCAAAAACAAAAAAACAAAAAAACATTGGAGCTAAATTTTTGGGGGTCAGTGAATTGAAGTTTTCGCTTCGCTCGCTACGCTCATCCAACTAATTTGAATAAAAATTCAATTTTGGGTTAGGGCTATGAATTATTCCAATTGAATATCGTTTGCCTCTCGGCGGATTATTTTTCATATTATTATTGAGCGAGCGAAGCGAGCGTCTCCACTTGACTCTTATGGCTCGAATGTCTGTTTTTTTTTTTTTTCTGTTACTGCTTCGATACAGGTCGCACCGTTTCTCTGATCGACCTGAAATTTTGCACACATGTACATACCACCTAGGCGGGTTGCTGTATAGTTTTTTAACAAAATCCGATCGTTGGTTATAAAAAAATAAAAAAATAAAAAATAAAATAAAAAAATAAAAATGTTCCGATCGTTATGAAATTTTGCAGGGTCAATAAGTACACCATTCTCTCCTATTTTCCAAATTTTCAGCTAAATCGGTCAAGACCTTAAGTAGTGTAGATAGAAATAACAAAAGTAACGTTACCATGGCAACGAAAAGTCTCACTATGCACTGCCACCTAGAAGTAATCAAAATACTATCGAGGAAGCATTGTTTTATTTGTTATCAAAGAGTTTAAATAGTTTTCCCAAAGGAATGATGTCAAGGTCCTCTAGATGGCGGTGGATTTTATCCATTCTCTTCTATTTTACAAATTTTCAGCTAAATTGGTCAAGACCTTAAAGACTTATTGGTATGTAACATTATGGGAATGTCGTACTCGGGTCGTGTTGCACGTACCGGTGCTCGCTCAACAACGCGACGGGACTTTAGCGTTTTCCTAGTGTACCATCATGCCAAATTTCATGCTGATAACTCAGTCGTTCATCTCGGTCGAAAGTTGGGCTCAACTTGGGGGGCAAGGGCTAACCCATACAATTCGGTTCTACACATCACAGAACATGTATTTTGTATAACTGAAGATAAAATTTCACTGCTAACAATACGTCACGACGCTTCAAAGATGGCCGGCGCTTCATTTCTAATGCCGCACATTGACTTACTAAAACCAAAATAATTGTTAGAAAAATAATTGAGGACACTTTATTTTACTTATATTCAATTAAGAAGACAGTTCACAACAATAAAAATGCAAATTAAATAAAAATACAATAATGGAATAGTCAGTTATAGGTCAAAATAGACCTTGTGAACCCACTTTTTCCAATCTACGCCTTACTTTACGGATATCTCAAGTGTACAATATCAACCACAATGTTTTGAAAAAAATCACGAATGTGTGTCAGCATATTGGCAACAAGATGGCTATAACAGAATTTTTATCTAATGAGATTTTAAACCTCAAATAATTACAAAACTAAACATGTGTATGTGTTGATTCTCATTAAATATCCTGTTATTTGCACATATAGTGCAGTCCCTGGCCATAATACCAGTAGGAATTTCGACCTGGATGAATTTTATCTTTTGATCCTGTTAGGGTATACCTTAAGGATAGAAAAAATCTTGGATATACATCTGTCGTTCCGGCCGAAAGTTTTTTACGACGCCATCTTCTTTTGGGCATATGCATATAGTACACGCTCTTGGTTTTTATACATTTTCTATACTGTTTCTTACAGTTAAATAAATCTGAAGTAATATTTGGATTCTCTATGAAATTACCAATTACATGATATAAATTTTGTTATTCTGGGAACAAAGTGGGATTATAGAAAATTACATATTAGTCATGCAGATAAGTGATGCGGATTTTGCGTTTCATTATAGATATATAACATATTGGCACACAATATTAGGGATGTAACTGGAAAATTATTTGAATAATTGTTCTATCTCAGAATTGTCCCACGACACCAATAGGGGCCATTTTACAATTTGACAAGATGGCGGCCAAACGTGTTGTTTGAAATTTTATGAAAGATTGCTGAAATTTGGTAAATACATAGCCTATGTGCCTATGTGCCATTGAAGAATGACTTTTGAATAGGGCCATGTCAAACTAACAGAGTGGTACCAATGGCGGCCATTTTAAATTATGGCCGTCACACACATATGAACCACGTAAATTTAATGGTATAATCTTGCTATTTGGTACACAAACAGGGCATGCCATTGCAAAATTACGTTTTTATGTGTTATATCAATTCGAGAGTTTTTAGAAACAATGGATCTGCTTCCGCATATCTACATTAATTGCTATGGCATTATGGTGGTATTATTATTATGGTGGGTGGGTGGCTAATAGTTTTCTGGCTAATAGCTAATACTGTGTTCATGTTTGTGGATCCCAAACGGATAAACTTAAAGAAAAAATAAGTGGCACCACCAATGACAGTCATCTACGGGACTATTGCCTTTTCCAAACGAGAATTTAATTACACAAACTTAAATGGGAACATAAACGTTTTCATTTTTTTGTTTTTAAATTCATTAACAAGATGATGTGTTATAGAAACTATGTATCCTAATTCGCCCCTACGCGAGATGCAAATCTATAATTAAATATATGTGATTTGATCGATCATGCCGGTGTTGCCTAGCTCAGCCCAGAGTCACGAGATCCCAAATTAATAAAAAAAAAACAGTTGATAAACAAACTTACTTTCTGACAGCTCCCCCAGCGTCTCTGATGCTGGCACTGCTTTTTACTCCTTCAATTAATATTAATAATTAAATATCTCTCTTACAGGCCTAATGATTTAGGAAGCATAGGTAATCCAAATTCTACAATGATAAAATAGTTAAAGTTTCCATTGTCCTGTATATTGTTAACGATTGAGAATCAACAGGTTCCTACCTACCTCACTGAGCTCAGTTATTAATAATCTATCCACTTATTATTTCTACTCTCAATTCTGAGGTCATGCAAAATATTATGATTAATTACTTAATTACATGAATTTAAAGATTAAAAGATTAATTTGAATTGTCCTTGTACTCATCTATTTGTCGTCTTCTTGGCGATGTTGTAGGGGGGAGGGGGGTACGGCGTCTTGATCTTCATGGGTTGGGCGTTGTTACGGTGAATAGGGGTGCACGGGCTCCGGAGAACGACATGAATAGCTGGTCGTTTTGAGCTGGTTCCGATGACAACACGTGATAGTGATTATCATCAAATTTACGTTGATGGATAACACACACTGCAATTACACATTGTGGCTCTCGTTACCTTCCCGTCCGAACACGCTTGTTTCACTCCGAAATACATTTGACTGACAAGTTTTAAAATCACTTTCCAATAGAATAAACCGGGTACTCGCACATTTCACTGTCTTAATTAGTGGAGTAGTGGATAAATCACACTAGACTCATAGTTATAACCACTCGTCGTTACCCCATGTTCGGAGCGATTTCACAAGACTCACGCAAGACTAACACCTCCGTGCACTGCTCAGGGAAGACTCTCTTTAAGTACTCAAGCTGTCAGGTGTGGCTCTCTCCCACCCTCGACTCCACGTATAGTTCCTTCATAAGTAGAAAACACTAAAACATTGGTCATTTTAGCCCTGGTCTCCACGACCTTGTTCATGATATTTATCTAACTTTGAACACCTATTTGCTCTTCTCGGCCAACATTCCTAGTTGTTTACTCCAAAACTGCACGTACGCCCTTGTGCATTCCCACGTACGCCATATGGCGACAGTCAGACGGGGCGAGTTTAGCCAAGCGAGATAATGTCCATGATTTCTTAACCTAATGCTATTCGAATAGCCAAGATTTCATACAATATCTTCAATTACCCTCTTATTAAACATTGGTTTGATCCAAATCAAACGTATTTCGATTCGTCATTACAAGACCTATATATTGAGCTAGTTTAATTTACCAAAAACTCTCATTTACTACCCTTAATTCACTTAATTAACCATTGATTGGAATGCCTAATTACAGCATCTCAATCGATCATTTGCTTATCAAATATGATGGTAAGCGACTTTATTATTATATTTTAATAACTAAATTATTGAATTAATCAATAATACTCCAAATAATCGATTTAATTACCCTTATTTCCCTATAGGGAAATTTATTACAGTTATACGGGCATCAAAATAATTAGCTAGAGGGCATTTCGTTACAACTAGTCCATTGCCTTCAATGTGTCCGAATAATGTGTGTATTATTTATTATAAGTAAAGTATTATTGTTTGTTTTTAATGCCACTCATTATGATACATTGCTTCTAAAAAGTATTGAATTGATATAACACATAAAAATGTAATTTTTCAATGGCGTGCCCTATTTGTGTACCAAATAACAAGATTACTTATACCATTAAGTTTACGTGGTTCGTATGTGTGACGGCCATCTTTTAAAATGGCTGCCATTGGTGCCACTCAGTTAGTTTGACATGAAGGCATTTTGGTGTGGCTCGGTCTTGTGGTTAGCCTACCTACTTCCAATGCAGAAGGTCCAGGGTTCGATTCCCGCTAAAGTCAGAAGTTTTTTAACTTCTGATTTGGACTTAAGTCCATCAGTTCTTGTCTTTGTAAACGAATTTGGAATTTGTAAACGGTGACTTTGGAGCCGTCCTAGCGACGAGGCACATAATAAATTTAAAGTTGATCTGAATCGGCCTTGTTGATTCTGGCGTTGATCCGCGGGTGTTAGCACTGTCCATACCACTGATAACTATATTTCCCAATCCAAAAATTTTGATCTTTGGTTGGTTATCGCTCACTCGTCGATTAAGGCAGGGCCTACAGGGTTGGCTAGGCCGCTTTGGTTTACTGTGCCCCACTGAAAAATCAGTTACATGACTGAGTGGGTAGACTCTAAATACGAATTTGTTTATTTATTTAATTTATTTAATGGCATGTTTACTAAATTTACCAAATTTTAACAATCTATCATAAAATTTCAAACAACACGTTTGGCCGCCATCTTGTAAAATTGTAAAATGGCTCCTATTGGTGTCGTAGGACAATTCTGAGATAGAACAATTATACAAATAATTTTCCAGTTACATCCCTAATATTGTGTGCCAAATGTTATATGTCGATAATGAAACGCACAATCCGCATCACTTATTTGCATGACTAATATGTAGAGGTACGTGTATTTCGCTACCGACGATAAAACCGAAATATGTGTAAATCATTTAATTTCACAAAATGAGCATGAATTGATCAAATCTAGAACAGAAAATGCAAAACTTGAATCACCGCCAAACAGCGAAATATGCGTAAATGACATAACACCGAAATTTACAAAAATCGTGTTTTTAATGACGAAAAGCACTAAAAATGGGAAGCGTTGTTAAAGTACGGTGTAATTTTCAATATTGTATGCAGTACAGAATCAAAAAAAGGTGTTATAAAATAACTAGGCCTATCAGATATTATGAATTTAGTCTTATTTACTAGAACCAGTCTGTTTATAAGTACATTCAAACTTGTTTGATATGTGGCTAGAATAATACGACAGGCGCGAACGAATAATAACATGCATATAAATTGGTAAATATAGATAAAACCGCTGAAATAGAGCTTTAAACCAAAAACATCGAAATCTCCAATTTTAAAAACGAAATTTACTACAAAATAAAACCACTTTCACGGACCTCTACTAATATGTAATTTTCTATAATTACACTTTGTTCCCAGAATAACAAAATTTATATCATGTAATGGGTAATTTCATAGAGAATCCAAATATTACTTCAGATTTATTACAACTGTAAGAAACAGTATAGAAAATGTATAAAAACCAAGAGCGTGTACTATATGCATATGCCCAAAAGAAGATGGCGTCGTAAAAAACTTTCGGCCGGAACGACAGATGTCTACCCAAGTATTTTTCTATCCTTAAGGGATACCCTAACAGGATCAAAAGATAAAATTCATCCAGGTCGAAATTCCTACTGGTATTATGGCCAGGGACTGCACTATATGTGCAAATAACAGGATATTTAATGAGAATCAACACATACACATGTTTAGTTTTGTAATTATTTGAGGTTTAAAATCTCATTAGATAAAAATTCTGTTATAGCCATCTTGTTGCCAATATGCTGACACACATTCGTGATTTTTTTCAAAACATTGTGGTTGATATTGTACACTTGAGATATCCGTAAAGTAAGGCGTAGATTGGAAAAAGTGGGTTCACAAGGTCTATTTTGACATATAACTGACTATTCCATTATTGTATTTTTATTTAAATTTGCATTTTTATTGTTGTGAACTGTCTTCTAAATTGAATATAAGTAAAATAAAGTGTCCTCGATTATTTTTCTAACAATTATTTTGGTTTTAGTAAGTCAATGTGCGGCATTAGAAATGAAGCGTCGGCCATCTTTGAAGCGTCGTGACGTATTGTTAGCAGTGAAATTTTTTCTTCAGTTATACAACAATACATGCTCTGTGATGTGTAGAACCGAATTATATGGGTTAGCACTTGCCCCCCAAGTTGAGCCCATTGTAGGCCTACGCGTTTAAAGTGAAATCCAGGGGCAGCACTGTCGGTGGGCGTAACTTGCATCATGGCCGGCCGGAGTAGCATTAGAAGTAGTCCTTCCCTAAGCAGCAGTGTATAAACTGACGATTTGAATGCTCAATAATCAATCGTTGGTGATTGTTGTGATATGTGATTGTGTTGTAAATTAATGTTATGACATTAGTTAGCCTGTTGTCATGTTCAGAATCATCCTGCAACTCATTGAAATATATTTAATTCCCTTTTCCGAAGAGTCAATTTAGGCCTACTTTTTCCGATCGGTCCCGATTTGATTTCCTACAAAACCAGATAGTTCCGGGTAAAATTATAGGAAATTATTTTACTTGCATCCGTGTAATTTCTAAAAGACTAGACCTACAGCCATTTCGTTAACCCATGTTTTCGGAAAAAGCTGTTTCCCGTAACCTAACGTACGTCGTTGGTGGTGCTAAACTCGGAAACTCGCAGCTTCCCCCCTACGGAACTCCTAGATCTGTCCGGGAAACAATTTCGTGCTATAAATTATTACTACCAGAATTATTTCTCCATGGGCGTTATATTATTAGTATTGACCAGCGTTAGTTTATATTAAATAAGTTGCCGAGCAGGCTCGAAAATATCAAACAAATGATTGATATGGTGTGTGTGTGCGCACCCACTTTAGGCCTAGAAATGAACGACCTTATGACAAGCTGATGCTTGATCATCGCATGTTTTTAACAATCTTGCAATTTTATTTCATTCATAGATAAGTTTTAATATCAACTTATACTATTTAAATGTCGCCTACAATATTTCCCCCGATTTAACTGACGAAAACATCCTACCAAAGATTAGTCTTTGATCCTACATTGAGAGCTGTGTGTAGGCCACACACGCCCACTTCTAGGCCTAGAAATGAACGAACTCATGACAAGCTGACGCTCCATCATCACATGTTTTTAACAATACCAGTTTATTTCATTCATAGATAGTTTTAATATAATCTTCCACTATTTAAACGTCCCCTACAATATTTTTCCCCCGATTAAACTGACGAAAACATCCTACCCTACTCAGGGTTACTTCAAATGTTATCGTCACCTAAGTTCAACTTTCACGCTTATTTTCATTAACATTTTTCTATCTAGGCTGTATACGATGTGGCTACAAATATTCCACTAGACTTACAAACTCAATTTCATAAATAGGTGGTGTGGTTTTGTCTTTATTGAGTGTTTATTTCAGTCGTGATCCATTGCAAGTGCCATAGGAAAACATACTTATAAGCGGCCATATCTCAACGCAATGCTCCTCCGGCAGGTTCGCGCTTCGCTCACCAGATGTCAGCCACTTTGCTTTTAAATCCGATAGGGATGGGGGTTAAAAAATGTGGTTTTAGGAAATGAGAATAGGCCGATTGGGTTAAAATAAAACACATTAAAACATAATTTTTATAACTAATTTGAATAAAAATTCAATTTTGGATTAGAGCTATGAATGAATTATTCCAATGTTAGGGAATGATTTAGGGGGTGTTGGGGGTGGAACATCGCTTGCCTCTCGGCGGATTATTTATTTCTGATAATTTAATCTACCCCTATGCCAAATTTTGCGCATGGAGCCCATGTGTTAGATATTTATTCATGGTTTTGAATTTAAATGGTTTTGGTTTTGGTTTTGAAAGCAAAAGTGCATGAGTCTGAAGTACATCTAAGTGTGGTCCAAGTTTCATAGTTCTAAGATGTACCGTTTTCTCTGTAGGCTCTTATTCCTCTCAAGTCAGAATCCACATCCACCCAGCCAGCCAGCCGGAAGTTTTTCTTCGATTTTTACTCACTTTTTTTTTTAACAAACAACAGATTATCGGATCGGGCCGTTTTTTTTTTTGGTAGGTCATGGACCACAATATCAGGTCATATACCGAGTTTCAAGATTGTAAATCTTTCGGGACGGCGTGTGCAGATGGCTGAAAACCCCCCAACATCGGGTAGGAGCTAGAAATAGGGTCAAGTTAGTCATCGCCTTCTAGCATTCGTGTATACGCTTGGCTGCGGGCGAACGATAGTCGCCCAAGATAACGCAACCTGACATGATCAAACATTCTAGCTTAGCAGCATTTGCAACAACCGCAACAACAACAACAACAACAACAACAACAACAACAACAACAACAACCCAAGCATTCGAAGGAAGACAGTGGTACACATAATCATTGATTAAAGAATAGCCTTCTTTAATCAATGACATTTATTTATTTATTTATTTATTTATTTATTTAACGTCTATCCTATAATAATATATATTCTTTATGTTTTTGAAGGTTTTCGTGGCCCATATGTATTAAAGTAATCGGTTTTTCGGTTTATATATATATGACATAATGAAATTCTTTCGAGTTTCCGAGTTAAAGGAGCAGAATGAGCAGGGAGAACTGTTCGAAACGTTGGTAATAAAACTTATTTAACTCGGAAACTCGAAAGAATTTCATTATGTCACATTATATCCGAGAAAATCTACGTAAAAACATTCCGAGAAAATCTACGTAAAAACATATATATATAAAATAATAATGAACGTTGTATATTGTACTATATTGTGTATTTTTACTAGTTTTTTGCATGCGTGGGATTCATGTACGTACTTTGTTGGGATACATTTCAAATTGAGCTAGAAGTTCGCGCCACCACCCAGACTTGCAATTTGTATTTTCATCCAGACCGCGGTGGTTTTTTCGTTTTCCTCGTTTCGGTTTGTCAAATGTCAACAACACTTGCGCGTGCTCCTGTTATCATGATGACGAAAGTTGTTTTGTTAGGATCTGTTACCACTGTAGCAGTGTACTGCACACCGCCTGCTCGAATGGGATGGACCCAAATAGACTGCCTGTTTAGTGAGCCAACATTTCGGTCCTAATCACAGTCGATGAAAGAAGATTTTTGCGCCGTAACTAGCACGCTCTGTTGAGTATATGAAGAAACATGACAGGTTTTGTTTACCGACACACAGTCACACACACACAAACAGTTACAACCAGAGATCTTAGATAAAGGTTTTTAGTTGGAGCTTCTTTGCAACTTCAAATTGTTTGACGCAAAAAGGCGCCGTAGCTGGCGCTTTCTTGCGGAAATTCTTACAAAGCTCTGTCTTTTTGTTGGTCAATTATTTAACATGGGAAAATGCTTAGAGCATGGATAGTGGTAGAGGAAGCAAGCCAACGCTAGCGACCGCCGCGAGACGGACCAACATTGAAACGAGGCAAACCACGTGACTGAGGTCAAGGAAGCGCGCCAATTCAAACAGTGCATGCTAGGAACAGTGCAAACTAACTTCATTGCAACGCGAAAACTTATCATTTTGAATGCATGAATACATAAACAGTGTCAACAAAGTTCATCAGTACATAGACTAATTAATCTCGTGAAAATACAAATAATAAGACGTCCAGGGTAGTGTGGAGTAGGCATATAGCTCCTTACTTGTAAAATAAAACTTTCAAATTATATTCTATAATAAGTAGACCTATATTCACTTTCTTAAAAGCATTGTCACCTGACGCAAGTGAGCTCAAATGCAATCTTGCATCCATCTTCCACTGTAAATTATCCAATCACAGTTCACAGCCCCTTACCCTTAGTAGGGACTGAAAACTTGTAACAAATATTAGTGAACTGAGACTAAAAATCCAGTTTAAATTTCATGGTTCTACACATCAAAAAGTCTAGAAATGTTAATGTTTTAAAAACATGTTAAGGCCTTAA
>JAMZAV010015511.1:0-11868 GCA_024449915.1 Sweltsa coloradensis | reverse complement strand
AACAGACTCAGTGGCAGCAATTCAATTAAACAGGTCCACTGCTGATCCCCATTATTGATGCACATATTTTCTGTTGAGTACTGTGGAGCAGATGGCAGCTCATGGGCATCCACAGACGGCAGAAGGAAGGTGGTTTTAAAAAAGTCAGAAAATAGTTGGCTGCATGAGGTTGTATTGCTAGCTTTTCTTTCATTACATTTTACTTCAATGGGAATGCGTCTAGTTCTTGTTTTATGACGTATAACTCCACAACCGAGTGGGATTACCTGCTAAAGATGCATCGATTTGCTGTATGTAAGTTTTATAATTAGCTTCTTTCACTCTTTTAAAACAGTTTATTTTGTTTGAAATTCAACTCTAGCGGCTTCAAGCTGAGAAAGTTTCCATGCCCTATGTGCACAGTTCTTGTTTTTAAGTTTTCAGAGTTGTTCTGAATCGGCCTTGTTGATTCTGGCGTTGATCCGCGGGTGTTTGCACTGTCCATACCACTGATTGCTATATTTCCTATTAAAAATATCGATCTTTGGTTGGTTATCGCTCACTCGTCGATTGCGTCGGGGCCTATAGGGTTGGCTTGGTCGCTTTGATTTAAAGTCCCCCACTGAAAATCAGTTATATAACTGAGTGGGTAGACTCTAAATACAATTTATTTATTTTATTTATTTATTTATTTATGAGGGCTGGCCATAGGTGAGAAAGAAGGACCAGGATTAATTTCGATTTCCCCTGACAAGAGAATGGCACACAGAAGATGCAGAACTAGCCAGGATATTCTTCGAATAATCCGCATCCTCACACTTCCTCTACGGGTAGGACTGGATCCGTTATCACGACGTTATATTTTAAACTATGAGAGCTATCACCTTGAAATTTTCTGACCACTCTGATTGGATGAGGGTAGCAAAGATTCCATTACAATACACTGAAGAAAAAAATCCGGAATGTTTTTTTTCTTTCTTTTTTCTGTTTGTATTTTTATGAGTTTGTTAGCACGATTCCGGCTAAACCGATAATCAAATTGCGATGAAATATTCTGGAGGCCTTCGAAATTTCTGAACTTAGAACTGCCATGTTTTTGAGTGCAATCGGAAAATTATTTCTCATGAAAATCGCAATTTTACAATTTTTTTTGATTTAAAAAAAAATTCTTCGAATTATAACACCTGACAAGCTTTATCCGATTTTAAATGATTTTTTCTCAGAACCTATATGCCTATTCTATAAATTAAGATATTCGTGTGAAATTTGAGCGCAATTGAAAAATTATTTCTCATGAAAATCAAAATTTTACGGGTTTTTTCTTTTTTTAAACAATTTTTTGACTTATAACACCTACATGCTTTATCCTATTGTAATGATTTTTTTGCAGAACCTTAATTTTATGAATTAATATATTTGTGTGAAATTTGAGCGCAATCGAATAATTATTTCTTATGAAAATCGCAATTTTACGATTTTTTTTTAATTTGATTAATTAAAAAAATTAAATTTAAGTTAACTTTTTATTTATTAATTTAATTTTTTTTAAACTTCGACTTCGTAATGATTTTTTCACAGAAAAACATAAAAATCCGCAAAACACATGGCAGCTCAATGCACCAATTACGCTCATGATCTAACAATATATCTCGTTACTAAGGTCTGCCCGTCCCGCGGCGAGTTTCGTTCAAGGCCGCGCATGACGTCAGCCGGTGCGCACGGCTGGCCACCTTCCTGGGCTGTATAGTGAGGGTGAGGGAAACGTGTACAAAACGAGTGTTTATTACTAATCAATTTCAAAGCGAGATTCATTTACATCACGCAGTTACATAAGATAACCATCTTCAATTATTGGTGTAATTTTCTTTTATTTCCGTTGAAAGAAACAACTAAAATAATCATCAGATACATGGAAAAAGTGAACTCTAATCATATCCACCACACACTCCATCAACAAGATATCAATATAAACATAAAAACAATAGTAACAATAATAATAGTCATAACAGTGATAAAATAAAATATACATTTATTTATTTATATTTATTTTTTATTTATTTATTTTTTATTATTTGTATTATTTATTATCTCTTGTATATTTTTAAAAGATTAAAATAATTTAAACCAGAATAATTGAAACATGCAAGCTCAAGTTACAAAATAATTCGTTGATGTATACATAGAAATTATTAACAACATCATAAAAATCAGTTTTACACATTTACAACACTCGATTAATGACGACATACAAATAAAGCACAAGTTTTTGGTAGTATAGGCATATTGCAAAATAAAAAGGATTATATGTATTTATAATATTATATGTTGATTATTTTATTATATGCATTAATTATGTTATAATTGTTGGATTGGAGCTTAACTGTAATAAGATCAGCACGGCAACCGATTGTGTCATTGACGGAAATCAGGCGGGTTATCAAAGGATTTCAATATTTGAAATACAATATACTGCAGAATGAAGGATTATAATTCTTTCAAAAAGTATTTGTTTTTTGTAATTTTCAGACATAATAAGTAGTGTGTTTTCTTTGTGTAACCACAGTGTGTGTGTGTTTCACAGATTTAATGTAAGTATTCCTGGTTAGAACATGATAATGATTTTTAACGTAAGAAACAACTTTAATCCCGACAGTGTTGGCTGGAGCGTTTTTTTTTAGCGCTCGACTCTGATTCGGGAGGTCCCAGGTTCGAATCCCGTTGAGACCGGCAATCCTGACTGAAGGTTTTTCTGAGGTTTTCCAATGGATTGACTCCTCTTAAATAGCCCTTGGACATCCCTTCACAATTGTCCTATCCGCACTATACCTAGGCTAGTTAGTCACCTGGGACTCGATTCATGTACATTTTTATCCCGGTATAAGCAGAGTTAGGTGGTATAAGTGCGGTATAACTCCGAATCCAATTCATGAAGACTTATCCCGCCTCGCACGGGGATAAGAAAATATGTAAACAGATGGCGGACATTTTAAAATTTTGCGTCTATGTGTAAAACGAGAAAAGTTTTCATTACACTCATAAAACAAATCAGAAACCGTCTCGGGCCTAGGCCCAGATGTAGAAAATTATTCGTAATACAACAGTGTAGGCCTAAAGTTCGATTAGGCTATAGGACTAGATAAAATTTATACTAACATAACACGTTTGACAAGCCCTTGGCCTCTCCTAGGCACCCTAGGCCTGCACGACCTTGTTTTGACACAAATCCCGCACAAATAACTAGTTTTGATACTAAAAGCCTTATGCAGATGAACAATAGTATGATAGTCCTAGGCTATTCCAAAATTTACGGCAATAATACGCCTTTTCTTTTCTTTTAATGATCTCACACAATCTTCTGTCAATAAATAAAAATGTGAAACAAAAGATGGTGCAAATTTTTAGTGTTCTTTTGCAAATCTGCTGATTTACATGGCTGTGGAATGCAGTGGAAAAAACATTTGTGTTGTACTTGTTGTTGGATTGAAAATTTCTGATTGGATGAGAGTTGCTCAGACTTAACCAGGCCTTATCCTGCCATGTCCTGTATTATACCGTCCTTATACCACTTATACCCGGGATAAATGTACATGAATCGGGGCCCTGAAGAGGGTCACATCGGTTAAATCTGGTGTGTATACCCTACAGCGGGCATCCGACAATTTTTTTTATATTTATTTTACCATTATTTATGCGTATTTAATAAGACAGTCATAGTTACGATGTATGTAACAAAACCCTCAGAAAATCTTCTCTGTATCTGACATATACTAAAATACTTCAATTATTATTTAATATATAATATTTGGTTTGGTTTGGTCAAAGAAGGGGATGCAATCCGGTTCCCCTTTATATGTTTTCGATAAATTTTATAAAAATAGAGTATACATATTATGTAAACTACATAGTAAATGTATCAATACTGGTACACACATAAATCATCAACCAGCTTTCTCTTTTCGCGATTTTCTTTTCTCTTGTCTCGCTTTTCAGTGTCTTTTTCTGTGAGTGATGTAGTATTAAGTGGCATTTTAAGAGATGGAACACTACCAGGTTTTATTTATTTTTAGCATTTTTAGGGGAATACAATATTGATTTTGAAAGTTTCCAATGTAAGTCACTTTCAGTGAAATGTTCAGAGCACATTCGTGCAGACGTCACGATAATCTTGTCTTTTCGTTCACACCGTCGAACCAACTCATTGCACGTGTCTGAATCTTTTGGAAATCGAAAAAAGTGTATCTTTGAGCCATCATGTTTCACACTGTTTCTCGAGTTGCTATTGAAGCCAAACACGGAACATACTACCATTTTCACTACAGAGTACACACGATTTACAACTATTCATAACAAACCGAAACAATCATGCGAGTGGAATGGAGTAAATGCATGGAGTGAGTGAGTGGACGGGAACCAACTTGCGCACCGGCTTACGTCACAGCGCGGCGGAAAGCTCCGCCCACATGCGCATCGGCAGACCTTAGTAACGAGATATATTGTTAGATCATGAATTACGCTCATCCAACAATGCGCCTGAAAAAGCGTTTGCGAAGCTTCCTATAGTGCGTTTACTCGTGAGTAGAACACATTGTTCTCTTCGAGAGCAGAGTTCTTTTGTATGTCAGCTAATTGAATTCTATACAATTTCAGATACCGAGGAGCAACAAGCCCGAAGATTGAGAATAAGATTAGACTAGGATGTCATAAACATATTTAATTCATAAAGTAATAAATAAGTTTATCCAATTGACTACTTGAAATGTACCTGCCTCCTGACGTCACGAGGCAACATGGCGGAATTAGTTGGTATAAATCCTCATTTCGCATGTTGACGCCTGCTTCACGGCGCAACACTTATCACGCTCTAACTTTTATTTTATTCATTATTTGGACAATAGTTAAATGAATAATATTTAGCAAATATATCATTCTTTGTAATAGCGATTATTTTGATTTTTTTGACACAGTCGTTAGCTTGTTATAACAATGTACGCATCATACATGTGAAAATTATCAATGACTAAAGTTTTCTCAATAATTTATTCGACAAAAAACTACTGATCGGATTTCGACAAGACCTCTTTAAAAATATGCATCAGACTGTTTAGACAAGAAAATATACTAACTTTCTAGATAGAAAGTGCACTGAACGAAAATTTAGAGCATAGAGTAATATGCAGCGTGCACTTTTTCACGGCTCATCCGCACGTCAAGAGTGCGTATTTTAGATAAAAACACATACCCTGCATATTACTCCATGCTGCAAAGTTTTGTTCAGTGCACTTTCTATCTAGAAAGTTAGTTTATTTCTTGTCTAAACAGTCTGATGCATATTTTTAAAGCGGTCTTGTCGAAATCCGATCAGTAGTTTTTTGTCAAATTAATTAATGAGAAAACTTAAGTCATTGACAATTTTCTCTTGTGTGATGCGTACATTGTTATAACAAGCTAACAACCTTTGTCAAAAAAATCGAAATAATCGCTATTACAAGTAATGATAATATGTTTGCTAAATATTATTCATTTAAGTGTTGTCCAAATAATGAATAGAATAAAAGTTAGAGCGTGACAAGTGATGCGCCGTTCAGCAAGCGCCAACTTGCGAAATGAGGATTTATACCCAATACTAGTCACGTGACCTATCGATCGTTTTAAGCTCCGCCCATTTCGAGTCGTCAATACAATCATTAACTCTTGATGTCATTATTAAAATCAAAATCAAATGCTATTACAAAAATGTATAATTTTTTGTAAGTTTTATCCACTTTGAATGAAAAAAATCGGACATCATTTACGGTTTTTTAGTATTTTATTTACATTATTTTGTAGAATGACAAAATACTTAAAAACCGTCAATAAAGGCCGATTTTTTTTGTTTAAAGTAGATAAAACTTACAAAAAATCGTACATTTTATAATAGCATTTTATTTTTATTTTTGGATGAGCGAAGCGAAGATTCTATTTAACTACACTGGAGAAAAAAAATCCAGAGTGTTTTTTTTTTTTTTTTGTGTGTCTGTGAACACGATTCCGGCTAAACCAATACTCCAATTGCGATGAAATTTTATGGAGGTCTATGAAATCTCTGAACGAAGAACTGCACGGGGGAAAAATCGATCGAAAAATTATTTCTCATGAAAATCGCAATTTTTCGATTTTTTTTCGATTTTTAAAAAAAATTTCTTCGACTTTAACATCTACATGCTTTATCCGATTGTAATGATTTGTTCATAGAACCTTAATTTTATAAATTTATACATTTCTGTGAAATTTGAGTGTAATCAAAAAATTATCTTTTAAAAAAATCGCAATTTTACGCTTTTTTCGTTTAAAAAATTACGCTCATCCATCAACGCGGCGGGACTTAAGCGTTTTCCTAGTAATAATGATTTCAAGAGTTAATGATTGTTTTGGATAACCGGAAACTTATTTATTACTTTATGAATTAAATATTTTTATGACATCCTAGTCTAATTCTATTGTCAATCATCGGCCGTGTTGCTCCTCGGAATCTGAAATTGTATAGAATTCAATTAGCTGACATACAAAAGAACTCCGCTCTCGAAGAGAAAAATGTGTTCTACTCGCAAGTAAACGCACTAAAGTGGTAGTATAATCTACATTACAAACATTGTGCAATGAAAAACTTGTCTGTTTGGATTTTTTTCTTCTGTAAAAATGTAGCAAAAAAACCATTACTCGAAAAACTTCCTTTAAAAAAAAACTATTAATACTACAAATTGCGTTGAGGCATACGTTATCAATTAGACCACAGACTATAACATGTGAAAGTTTCAGACTAATCGAACCAGTAGTTTCCGAGATAAATGTTCCTAAAGTTCATCAAATTAACATGTAAAATCCTTCATGAACAGGTTGCCTTAACACGATTCCGGCTAAACCGATACTCCAATGCGATTAAATTTTCTGGAGGCCTTCGAAATCTCTGAACTTAGAACTGCCACCTTTTTTGAGCGCAATCGAAAAATTATTTCTCATGAAAATTGCAATTTAAGATTTTTTCCCCTTTTTCTTGTTTTTTTCTGTTTGTTGGATGAGCGTAGCGAAGATTCCATTTCACTACACTGGAGAAAAAAATCCGTAATGTTTTTTTTTCTTTTTGTATTTTTGTCTGTTTTGTTAACACGATTCCGGCTAAACCGAAACTCCAATTGCGATGAAATTTTCTGGAGGCCTTCGAAATCTCTGAACTTAGAACTGTCAAGTTTCTGAGTGCAATCGAAAAATTATTTCTCATTAAAATCGCAATTTTACGATTTTTTTGTTATTTAATAAAAAATCTTCGACTTATATAACACCTAGGCTAGATGCTTTATCCAATTGTAATTATTTGTTCACAGAACACTAATTTTATGAATTAATATATTCGTGTGAAATTTAAGCGCAATCGAAAAATTATTTCTTATGAAAATCGCAATTTTACGATTTTTTTTATTTTTAAAACTAACTAACTTAACTTTTTTTTATTTTACTTTTTGACTTATAACACCTACATGCTTTATCCGATTGTAATGATTTTTTCACAGAACCTTAATTTTATGAACTAATATAAAAATATAAATAAATATAAAATATAAATATAAATATAATTTCTCATGAAAATCGCAATTTTATGCTTTTTTCGTTTAAAAACAATTTCTTCGACTTATAACACCTACATGCTTTATCCGATTGTAATGATATTTTCACAGAACCTTAATTTTATGAATTTTATTTGTGTGAAATTTGAGAGCAATCGAAAAATAATTTATCATGACAATCGTAATTTTACGCTTTTTTCGTTTAAAAAAACATACGCTCATCCAACAACGCGCCTGAAAAAGCGTTTGCGAAGCTTCCTAGTATTTTTGTGTGTTTGTTAACACGATTCCGGCTTAACTGATACTACAATATCGATGAAATTTTCTGGAGGCCTTCAAAATCTCTGGACTTAGAACTGCCACGTTTTAGAGCGCAATCGAAAAATTATTTCTCATTAAAATCGCAATTTTACAATTTGTTTTGTTTTTCTTGTTTGTATTTTTGTGTGTTTGTTAACACGATTCCGGCAAAACCGATACTCCGATTGCGATGAAATTTTCTGGAGGTCTTTGAATACTCTGAACTTAGAACTGCCACTTTTTTAGCGCAATCTTATTTTTTAAAATCGCAATGTTGCGATTTTTTTTAATAAAAAAAAAAATCTTAAAACATTTCTTTGACTTATAACACCTACATGCTTTATTAGATTGTAATTATTTTTTCACAGAACCTTAATTTCATAAATTAATATATTCGTGTGTAATATGAGTGAAATCGAAAAATTATTTCTCATGAAAATCGCAATTTTACCCTTTTTTCCGCTTAAAATTTCTTCGACATACAACACCTACATGCTTTACCTGATTGTAATGATTTTTACACAGAACAACAGAAAATCTGCATAACACATGACAGCTCAATGCACCAATTACGCTCATCCAACAACGCGCCTGAAAAAGCGTTTGCGAAGCTTCCTAGTTTTAAGAAATAGAGGCATTTCAGATTGGCCCCAGGGCCCCCCACCCCCCTAAATAATTTCCCAAATATTTTTGTAAAAATTAATAAGAATCGTTCATTTTGGGCTAGAAATATGAAATTTGGTGGACACACTCCACATACCCATTGGATCATTTTAACCTAAACCCTTTAGAACGAATCAGGTTGTCTTACCCGTCTGTTCCTCGGAAACACAGTGTATTTATGACACCACCGATTGCACATAGTTGCGTATCAATCAGGTTTTTACTGTAGATCAACTGCTCTCTGGAACGCATTGCCTGCCACTATAAAAGCTAACTCGAATGTGAAACACTTTATTTCTGCAATAAAAGAATTGTTTACTAACCCAGCCTCGCGTGAATCTATTCGCAACAATAACATTCAACCAAATCATTCTCAAAATTTAAATTACAATAATCTGATATCTTGTCTCTCATAGGTAAGTGTGTAATCTTCTCAGTGAATAAATTTCATCACTACCATTAAATTCATCTTGTTGCAGTACAGTAGCCACTTTCTGACAATAATGGTCATAATCATATAATTAATTTAAAAGTTCATCAATATCGTAATTACCAGTAAACTCACTTCATTGCAGTACAGTACCCATTTTCTTACATAACCTTACTGGACATAGCAATGCTCGCTTTAACTGGACACTCACTACAGTCTCTTCTTAAGATTAACCCATTGGGTAGACTTACGGAACGGTTCCGGAAATGCGAGTCTGGCCCAAAAATTTACTTACGGAACGGTTCCGTCTCCGATCCGTTCATCATTTATTTTCGCGCCAAACCGACGTAGTTCAGTCAATCTCAAACACAGATAGCAGCACTATATGGAGGCTGACTCTTTACCAACGTGGTTGAGTTTTTTCCCCGATAAATTCTCGAACACGGCCATTTCACAGACAACTACAAATAATATGAAGGCCTACAAATTGTCAAGGCGGTGCGCCGTAACAGAAAAAGGCTTCTCAGCTGTTGTTTACTTCGTCAAACTGACGTTAAGCTCCTGAATGTTACGAGATGGCGAATCTGAAGGAGATTGTGCTGAATTTCCAAAGAGCGTGATATATTGCGAGATTCAGAAGTGTTGTTGATTAGCTTTCAAATGATGCAAGCAATAATAATGATGTGGATAAAGACTTAGTACTTCAAACCCAAAGATAAAATAAGACAATGACACAAGTAGGGTTATGCCTAGGGCTGGAGGGAATCTAAACTAGAAAGCAAATTATATGAACTAAAAACAATAGGCCTAGGCCTTCAATTTTGTGCATTCATGCGATTTCGGCCCGTAGGCAGGGTGCGGCGGGGTGCCATCCCCCGTAATACGGATTTAACTGGATCCGTACAGGCAAAATAAACGAAATCAACTGGTGGCTCAATGGGTTAATTGCATTAATACTTAAGAATTTAAATTACTAATTTATTAGTTTATTTCTTAGACTTAGATAATTTCCTAGTTACTTAATTATTATTATTATTATTCCTATGTTTATGTAATTAGCCATAGCAACTATATTATTTTGTATAATTATAACATAATCTCATAGCCATATGGCCTGCTAGTACATGTACAGTTCTCTGGGGAAAATACAAAAATTGTATACGCATTAGTTGGGATATTGTTCACCTTATTTGTATTGTTATATAACTAGTAACTTCTTTAGATTTTAGAATAGCTGTACATCATATAAGATTCACATTGCTAAATTGAGAATTGAAAAATTAAGAAATTAAATGCAATGTAATGTAATGTAATGTGCTCTGCTCTGTATATTTTTTATAACTGCTTTAGTTAATAACTTTTAGATTGTATTTTAGTTTATAGGTTTATTTGTTTGTTATGCATTGTGTTAGTTTATAAATTTATGTATTAATAATGTAGTAAATGTTGGCAAGACACTTTTGTGTTATGGGGCTATGCCCTTTTATTCTTGTCGCCATCAATATGCTCTGTATATGGTCTAATAACAGCAGACCTGGGTAAGTTACTTTTGAAAAGTAATGAAATTACATTACTCATTACTTCAGCCAAAATGTAACTAAATTACTATTTAGTTACTTTTCCAAGATAGTAATGAAATTACATTACTTACATTACTTTTTATGAAAAAAAGTAGTGAAATTACTTTCAAAAATTACTTTTTAATTTAAAATGAATCTGACGTGCGGACAAGTATGACGCAAGTGCTTTGTCTGCCGATGGCGGGTCTCAGACAGGGTGGTATCCACGCCCACACTTTAAAACCAGTGGAGGCCTATCATAGAGATATTGTAGATATCGACGTATAGATGTATAGTAAATTATTGATACGCGGGTGATATCTATCAGCGAAATGTTGTAACTACATTACAAGTGTAACAATTCGACTATCGATTTATTTGACACAGACTTGAATGTTTGATGTCAAGTAGATAATTACTTTGTCAACGGGGCTCGTTATAGGCGGAAGTAACCAAAAGTAAACATAGCTAGGTTCTGAAAAAAAAACTCGGGACTCGAAAACTCTCAATCCCGACCTACGAAATGTCGGAAATGCTGCATGCACATGCACATTGTTCAAGCGGCGATACGTAGAAAGGCACAGGCGCACTGGCCCATGACTGATATTTGATACACAAAGGGGCGGCAAAAGTAATGCGTTACTAACGCCAAATTACAATGATAAAAGTAGTGAAAATTTCTCTTCCGTTACTTTGAGAAATTGTAATTAAATTTCTGGCTCGTTACTGAAAAAGTAATTTCGTTACAGTAACGCGTTACTTCCGTTACGTTACTACCCAGATCTGAAAACAGTACGTTGCAAATTGAAAATAAATAATAATAACCCTTTTGTAGGCAATACCGTTTTATGGGAGGGAAAATCATAAAATTTTGGTAGTCATTGACAAAGCACATTTAAAAAATACGTGTTTTTGTTTTGTTTTTTTTTGGGGGGGGGATGGGGTCAGTTTCAAAATGCTGGTGGTAAGCATATACCCCGTTGCCGGGAAAAAGGGGCTACTTTTTTTCATAAAACCTTCTCAACCAATTGTGAATAAAACTGTATTAAGTAATACCTTTTTTTTTTAAGGGAAAACCCTAGAAGCCTAATTTCGGTCATAATACCAAACAGCTTCAGAATTCACTATTTCATTATGAACGCTATTACGTCACCCCCCTCCATCTCTCCGCGGCCCACCAAAACTCAGCCTTGAAACGAGAGGGCCATCGAGCATAGGCCCTAGGCTAAGAAGACCCGCACGTCGAAGTCGGTGGGTCTATTTTACCCTCAGTTACTTCACGGAGCACGCGGCCCGGGAGCTGGCGGTGTTGCAACTCTACGGCACTAGCAACTCTTGA
>JAMZAV010015510.1:0-12206 GCA_024449915.1 Sweltsa coloradensis | reverse complement strand
TATGAATTTTGGGAAATCTTGGCTTTTAAAAAAAACCACAATGGCGTGGTTATTATGTAAGAAAAGAGCCTTGGTTGTGGGACATATTTAATAACAGTTTAATATCGTTATAAAGTAAAAAATATCACCAATAAGAGCAATTAGGGCTTTAGCCCTTTCAGACCCATTGCCCATGATCATGTACATTAACTTTCTTAAATTTATATCCGTGTAAAAGAGTTTTATTCAAGTTGATCACAATTTTTTTCGCGCATAAAAAATAAATACATTTTTTTCATCTTGATTGTACGGAAAGTGCCTTTTTAGAAAAGATTGAAAATACACATCTGCAAAAAGGCTAAAAATGGAAAAAAATTGTTTTTTTCCCGGGAAAGTAATTATTGGTATATTTTGAGATACCAAAAATGGTAAATATGCACAAAAAATTCAGAAAAAATCTTGTTGTAGGAATGTTCATCAAATTCCTTGAAAATTAGTTATTTGAAATAATTGCTTAAAATAACTTTAGACCAATTTAATTCGGTACTGAAAGGATTAAGAGAAAGTGAATCCACTAGAGGCATGATAACTCACTTTGTAGAGCATCGGAACCTAAATCCAAAGGGACCCGGGTTCGTTTGGCACTCACTTAAAGGGGCTATTACCCTCAAAATAATTTTTTTTAACCGCATAATCTATACACTTCAATAACAGTTTTAAAAAATTATATCTTTTAAAACTGTGATTTTACACGAATTTTTTAATTTTCTTAAACCTGAAAATTGGCGTTTTGGGAAATTTCTTGAATAGGCTTTAACCTGATTAATTTTTTGTTCCACATATATATAGAGCATCACACCAATCTAAAATGGCCCTTTATAGCATCGTGTTTTGAAACTGTGCACAGATAATCACTCAAACACGCAAAAATATCCTTCCCAAAATCACACTATCTTGTAATTTTGACCGAACCACTCCAAATTACCCCCCAAAAAAAATTAATGCACTTCAGAAAAGGCTACGAGTACGCTAAATCCAATATTTGTTGGAAATCAAAATTCACTCCAAACCCGGGGAAAAAGTTCCCCTTATTTGTTTTAAACACGAAAAACGAGCGTTTTCCATTTGACTTTTTGCCAAAAAATTTGTTTGTTTGTTGTTTTTTTCCCCCCTTTTTTTTTTTTTTTTTTTTTTTTGTTTTTTTTTTTGTTTGTATGTCTCGCCATAACGTTCAAGGAGGCTCGGACGAGTTTAAATTTGACCATCCAACTTCGTTCCTTGAAAGCCTTATTTTTTTTTGCAAAATCGTTCAAAATTAAAAAGTTACTTAAAATTAAACGAAAATTTTTTTTTTTAAACTAAAAGGGGACAAATCTGAGATAGCCAAATCATTTAGAATGTCCGTCCCGGGCACGAATATGTTCATTTTATTTTGACCGATAAAGTGTAGATGGAAAATTTCATTTTCAAAAATAAACGTTCCCTGGGAACGAAAAAACCCCCGGGTTTTTAAAGCCTGCCACCCAAAGAAATCAAAAAAACTTTTGAGGAACGTCATTATTTGGGCAACAAAAATTTTAAATAGTTAAACCCCAAAGGGGTCAGGTTCTCTAGATGGCGGGGATTTTTTTCCACAAAATAAGGATTACACACGGTTTATATCCAAATACCTTGGCAATAATAAATAATTTTGGATACATTGACCTGTGACAGCGAACTCGCAATTTAAAATATAAAAAAATGTGCAATGTGGGTCTAGCTATAGTCACGTGCTCGCTATCAACGCGTCCAACTGGCGTTTTCCTAGTTATTTTCTTATGGAAGATTTTTTGCCGATGGGACCTAACTCGAAAATATCAAGTTTTGACCATTTTTTCCGGGTCCAATAACGGGATCCAATAATTTTTCTGTTACTTTTCTAAATTCATTACTAGTTGGCCTGAAAAAATAGTTAGTTAGTTTAGCTTGTGGAATGCCCATTAACCTTAAGCCCTACGATACTTTTTCTAATGGATGTTTTTTTTATTTCAGTCTTTCTTTAATTTGGTCAGGCCTACTGATGAATGTCCACTTACTTCTAGGGTTCGAACCAACGTCATTTCCTGATTTATAGAAAACACCCCCTTCCCTTCCTGCCCTGCCTACATTTTATCTGTACATTTGTTTTATCCTATTTTAAACACAAGCTTTTAAAGAACTTAATGCCGCCCTTTGTTGTAAACGAAGCCTTTATGTGCAAACTTTTATCCACCCGCCGCCATTACTGTAGAATAGCCCTCCTGAAACAAAGGGCTTTTAAAGCCACGGTTGTTTGAGGTATTAATCTGTCTGTAGGAAGGATCCCTAACAAATTCCAGTACTTAATTCGATTCCCCATTTACTCTACCGTGTAGATTAAGCAACAAACGATCTCGTTTTTGTTTATACGCGAGATTATACAAGACCTAATTTTGTTGCGCAAAGTTGGTGTAGAAAAAAGATTCGGAGTGGTTACCAACATTTTAAGATTAACATAGTTTAATCTTGTTGTAAGCTAACGAACAAGTACTGTATGTACTTGCACACTTTCTTTAAAGAACTTACAGGAACTTCTCTGTTTTTATTTCTTACTTCAACTTTAGTTGTAGAGTAACATTTTGTTATGGCGTGGAAGTCGTTTGTGCAAGCAAACGAAAAGAGGATTGTAAATGGTAAACATTTGTCATTGGAGCTTGGTACTTAAGAAAGTTGAATACCTCTCTTCATTTATGTGTGCGGCACTGAGATGCATGGTATACCTTAGGTTCCTCTGCCAGATGTGAGTAGCTTAGCGGTTGATTACAAAACTTTGAACTAGAAATAATAATAATAATAATAATAATAATAATAATAATAATAATAAATAATAATAAAAATAATAATAATAATAATAATAATAATAATTGAGTCGAGCGAAGCGAGCGTCTCCACTTTACTCTTATGGCTCGAATTTTCTGTTTTTGTTTTTTTTCTGTTACTGCTTCGAATACAGGTCGCAAATTTCTCTTGATCGAACTGGAATTTTGCACACATGTACATAACCACCTAGGCGGTTGCTGTATAGTTTTTGAACAAATCCGATAGTGGGTATAAAACTAAAAAATAAATAAAAATAAAAAAATAAAAATGTTCCATCGTTATGAAATTTTGCAGGGGCATAATAAAACATTCTCTCCTATTTTCCAAATTTTCAGCTAAATCGTCAAGCACTTAGCAGACTTATTGGTAATCATAATTCTAAAAATGATGTTAAAAAATGAAGGAGGCAGTGAGATACAAAGACACACTTTAGAAGGCATGACGTGAATTAGTACAATGCAAAATGTTTGAATTGTATATAGTGTACCAGTCAATATCAAGTTAGGCCTACACTGTTTGTGGTGTGACTTATGGGATGTCGTACTCGGGTCATGTTGCACCGTACCGGTGCTCGCTCAACAACGCGTCAACTGAGCGTTTTCCTAGTATGGATAATAATATAATTATATAAACCCCAACATTGTTGGGGTTACAAGCTAGTCACGCCTCGTAGATAAGTTGCTGGTTAAATTTCTATTGCCGCGGGAAAAATACAGCTTCCATCTCAAATTTTGACTGCATCTTTGATCTACTAGTGACGTTACTACAAGTGACATTAAAGGAAGTATTAGTTTTTATTATTTATACCATTATTTTGTAGTTTATATATGATGGAATAGACCCAGGCTATAATTGCATTGAAACAGTTGAATTTGTTAATTTTTGACAGTTAGTGGTATGCAATAATATTCTTTAGAGGCATTATTTGTAACTTTCAGCAAGGTAATATTCTAAAATAGTATAATATTTAGCATTTTACGTAAGCACCGTTAATTATTTTTGGCAGAATCGAGAAGATTGAAGTCGTCTAAATTCGTCCAATAAGAAAAGATTTATCAAACAAAGGCAAGAGGTTGGAAGCGAAGACCTCATCACCGCCCTGAATTGATGAATTCATTGAGAAAAGTGTTTTTCATTCTTTTTAAGTGCATTGACTGTATAACCAATAACAATAAGTAGGTGACTTTGACAGATAGTAGAATAATTTATCTAGACAAGGAAAATAGTGAATTACAGACGATGGATGTTTTCCTGTAATGGAATCATCATACAGACCAACAAAGCTGGAAAAATGAGACAGCGCATCACATGGACAGAAAATATGAACATTTGTGTGATGCGTACCTTTTATCGGGTAACGTTATTCAGACTGTTTTATATATGGTTTCGACAAAGCTCCATAGGGAGTTTGTTTTCGTGAATATCATTTTATAAAGTAAGTGAACAGAGAATAGGATGACCAAAGACAGAATTATAGTTAAAATAAATGTTCCCAGTACAAACATATAAATAGAATAAAACGCGAAGTGAAGAACGAACTACAAGCGCATCAAGAGGATAACGTGCAATACATCAGCAGAGGACAGCGAAGAAGAAGACCACTTCATACCAAGAGCTACTAAACTACCGAAATACCGGTATGTGGCCATACCTTGCAAGACTTTCAAATCTCCAGACACATCCAGAACTTCCAGACCAACCAGAACGTCCAGCCTATCAGTAACGTCCCAGACCAACCAGAACTCCATTTACCACAGATCGTCAGGCCCTTCCAGAACATCCAACCTACCATAACGTCCCAGACCACTAGAAATACCAAACCACACCAAGAAGATTCAAGATACCCAGTAACAACTAGACGATCAACACAAGAGGTAGATATGCATACGCAATAGAAAATACACCTGACATGATCAATCTAAAGAACATCCTAGCTTAGCATTACACACAGCCATGTCAGAGTTTTGCGCACATACAACCAAACAGAAGACCAATCATACCTAAACCCGAAGCATTCAAGGAAATGGAAAGACCAGGTGTACACATAATGAACCACATATCTTCAGATTCCCAAAAGACGAAACTATCATTTGCAGACGTTTCATGCGGCAATTTATTTGTGTTGCCTGCATGTATCAGTGGGTTAGTATTGGGCTTAAAGGTAACACATCTTGCAACATCTCAAAGACAAGACAGGAGAAGAAAAGTACGAAATGGGAAAAGCGACTAGTTGGGGAATCGTTGAGCTAGGAGAGATATCGTCGACTGAAACATACCGAATGGGTATTCGATCTAAAAATGTGATTAAGATACTGCCAAGACTATATGTGAAAGATTCAGTGGTTCACGCAAAACATTAAACACTTACGAATTCATTCACGAAAATATTTGATACACTTAAACAAAAGTAAGTGCTCTAGCTACGAGATTAAAGATAAAAATGTAGTATTAGAAAAAACAAACCGAATGTTTTAAAGAAAAGGAAAAACAGTTTTAACCAACAACTTCGAGTACCGAAGAAATAATAGGAAAATGGAACACCAACGAAGACAGAGCTAGAAGAGTATTTGGCCAGGAATATGGGGTAACCCGGTAGTACACAACCAGGATTCCAATGGATTCAAGATGAAATAGCTAGGATGAGGCGATATAATGAGATGTAGTATTTCGAAGGTATAACTATTGATGAATTAAAGTCATACAATCGTGCTACACATAGCTGGAAGCACCAGGTAATGATAATATTCAAAATTGTTGTAATAATCAATTCAGACTACTCACATCAATTAGAAAAATGTCCTCAGACGAGTTTATAAATGGAGTTAAAGAAATACCCGAATTTTTACTGAGGAGTAACCTTTCTCAAACCAAAGACATGACACGAAGAACCCAAGTAATATTCGGCCAATTACATGTCTACAACTATTATAAATAATTGACTTCATGGCAATAACAAATAAAGTATATAATTCATTGCGAAGAACACAATATCTGACGAGAACAAAAAGGATGGCCTGTAATATCCTCACAGGGATGTAAAGAACAACTTATTATTGACTCTACTGTAATGAATCAGGCATACCAATAATAAAAGGAAGATTCACGTAACTACATTACTACCGAAAGCCTTTACTCACACCACACCCATGGCTTATGTCAGATTTTAACAAATATATAAAATCAACACCAGTAATTTAACTTTTTGAGACATGTAATGGAGACATGGAGAACAAACTAAAACTAAATCTGAAAAACAGCAGATACTACAGATCCAATACAAATTTAAACGTGGGCATTTTCCAAGGTGACTCCATTAAGTGCATTATGGTTTTTTTGTGTCTGTCATTAACCACTGTCACATATGCTAACGAATCGCACTTACGATTTTAAAATTAAGGACATAATGATGTGTATGTCACACAATTTCCACCTATTCTCGATGGATTACCTAAAGTTGTATGCATCAAATTTTGCTCACTAAACAGTCTAGTCAATACAACATTAGAATTTAGTCAAGATATCTGCATGGAGTTTGGAGTAGCAATGTACGACGCTACATTACGTTCGAAAAGGGTAGGTTACACAAGCAGAAGATTTCCAAGCTAGATGATGTAAATAGATTGGACTAATGGACGATTAACGATGTATACAAATATTTAGGATTCTCACAGCTGCCAGAATTGAACATAAGTTATGGAAAGCAAATTAATAGATACATACAATAACGCTAAATGTCTATCCTCACAGACGTCAACTAAACGGTAAAAACAAGATCACAGCAATAAATACATATGCTGTCCAGTACTGGGACATATTCATTCGATATCATTAAATGGACCGCCGACAGACATCCACGCGTTGAAATATTAACTCGTATCTAAACTTACCACAACACAGAAACATCATCCTAAATACAGCAATAGCATTGAGATTGACACTATCCTCAAGATAAAAGGAAGACGGGGCCTAGATTGATCTGAACAACTTATCTTTATAAACAATAGGACATTTAAGATAAATACTTTTACAAAGAGCACCACTCCACCTGGAAATAGGGCTGGGGCTAGCTGACAAATCATTTAACTCCACTCAATCTAGCAACGAAAAATGTCAATCTAGCAAGGCGAACTCATAACTGACGCTTCAAAATTGGAGGTTAGCGTCCTCTCAGAAAAGACCCTACACAAGAGACATGATGATTGAACTACACAAGGTCACGTAGATATTAAAGCATCAAATAGGTTGTTCAGCAACGGGGAACTATTTGAGAAACAGAAGTTTTATGATGGCTATTCAAGACAGAGTGATTGCGACGAACACAATTTATAAAAAATACATAATACAAGATGCGACAGTTAACCGATCAATGTAGAAAATGTAGTGCAAAGGGTGAAACAATCGAACACCATCATATCCGGGTCAAGTCACTATGTCAAACAGATTACCTCTACCGACATAACCAAGTAGCTTAACATTATCTCAAAAAAAACTAGGCAATCAAGTACAACTCATTGCAACACAACACACCTTACTACAAATGTACTAAACCAGAGAAATTACAGATATTAAAGATTACAAATTATATTACGACCGCACAGTTTATAACAGACCAACGATACACACCCAGACCGGATTTAATAATATATTGACAAGAAGGAAACAAGAAACTCCTTGATCGACGTTGCTATCCCAATGTGTGCCATAACGTCCCGAACGCACGTGGAAGAAAAAATTGACAGTATAGTGAACTTGCAATTGAGATCAAGAAGATGTGCTAAACAGAAAAGGTGAAATACACGATCCCATTCATTATACAGCCAACGGTCATTCATACCGAAGAAGCTACATGACAGCATTAAATAACAACTAGATCTTCAACCCAATGTATACAATCGAGACTCAAAGGCAGTAATACTCAACACGTGTAGAATAGTTCGTAAATTTCTAACTAAGAATGATATTCGAGATTCCGAGACAGCTTCCATCCTGACATGGTTTTCGTGGTTTTCCCATAGTCCGAAAGGAGCATAATTGCTAGATGGCGACGAGAAATCGGCCACGACCGTACACAGCAGAAAGAAAAACATCATCTACAACACATATTCAATTTATAAATGACTTATTTTAGTTAGAGTTAGACAAAAGTAATAATGTCTGTAATAGGTACACATGGAAGTACGTTGACGTAAGTCCGTACACATGTTAGCTCCGGTTTTTACCGGAGTTTTGTATGAAATACATCCAATAAAATAATAATAATTAAGCGTTAAGCCAGAGGTTCTGGGTTCGACTCCCCAAGTCGGGGCATACTTTTATTAGCAACGCTATCATTTACTAATAATGTCCGCAAAGCAGGCTTATGCTTAAAAAACCGTATATTCATACGACCCAACGCATGGGAGATGAGAAGTGACTGGATTTTTCATGTGTTCTTCAGTACTGACAGCACATTGCAGTCTTCTGTTTGATTATTCTCATGGATGTCACAGTCTATAACAAATGACATCCTCAGTTTTTTAATGTGCGTGTGTGTCTATGTCTCGTGTAGCTCAATTAGTCAGAGCTATGGCGCGTTAAGCCAGAGGTTCTGGGTTCAGATCCCAGTCGGGGTGCATACTTTTTATTACAACTGCTATCATTTTACTAATAATATAAGTAATCATAATTGGGATGAGCGGACGAGCTACGAGTCAGGGGGGGGGGGGAACGAGATTCCATTTTCACTACCTTGGAGAAAAAAATCCGAATAGTTTTTTTTTTTTTTTTCTTTTTGTATTTTTGTGTGTCTGTTAGCACGATTCCGGCTAAACCGATAATCCGATTGCAATGAAATTTTGTGGAGACCTTCGAAATCTCTGAACGAAGAATTGCCACGTTTTTGAGAGCAATCAAAAAATTATTTCTGATGAAAATCGCAATTTTACGATTTTTTTTCGATTTTTGAAAATTTCTTCTACTTATAACACCTACATGCTTTGTCGGATTTTAATGATTTTTTCACAGAACCTTAATTTTATGAATTAAGGTACTCACGTGAAATTTGAGCGCGATCGAAAAATTATTTCTCAAGAAAATCGAAAGTTTACGGGTTTTTTCTTTGTTTAAACAATTCTTTGACTTATAACACCTACATGCTTTATCCGATTGTAATGATTTTTTCACAATCTTAATTTTATGAATTAATATATTCGTATGAAATTTGAGCACCATCGAATAATTATTTCTTATGAAAATCAAAATTTTACGATTTTTTTCTTTTTTAAACGACGATTATAATTAAAAAAATTAAAAATAAGAGTTTATTTTTTATTTAATTTAAATTAATTTTTAAAAAAATCTTCAATTAAGTAATGATTTTTTCACAGAACAACAGAAAATCCGCATAAATCTTGGCAACTCAATGCACCAATTACGCTTAACGCCGCTTTATCTTCTGTAATTAATAAGATCCAGGTCCTCTAATTACGCTCATCCAACAACGCGGCGGGACTTAAGCGTTTTCCTAGTAATAATATTTTTGTAGGATGCCCGCTGTAGGGTATTCACATCAGATTTAACCGGTGTGACCCTGACTATAACAGTAGGTATATTGTGGATAATACAATTGTGAAGGGATATCCGAGGGCTATTTAAGAGGACTCAATTCCTTGCAGCATTCGCATTTACGACTAAAGAAAATCTGGGAAAAACCTTTAGCCAGATTCCGGTCTCTACGGGATTCAAAAAAACGGGACCTCCGATCAGAGTCGCGCCTTAGCGCTCGAGAAAGTACGTATTCGTATGAACATCCCTTCCTTAATACTAAATAAATACAGTTTCTTCTAAAAAGTAATTTTTATGTCCATTTCCCAAACCTTTAAATAAATACCTTTCAAAACATTTTCTGTTGGTATTAGCCATAAAATCTTCCCCCCCCCTGCTAACACAATGTCAAAGACAATATTTGTCTAATGGAACATATCGCCGTGAAATAGGGGTTGTACAAACCCACCTCTCACTAGTGAAAAAATGGGGGGTACTCTTTCCGAAATGTTTCCCCCATTTTTTTCCTCTACCGGGGGTTTTTTGAAACATAATTTCCCCAGTGAAATTGGAGTAGACTACGTGGAAAGAAAAGAAACGTGTTTTTTTTTTATTTAGGGTAGAAAACTTACCCTCCCTTGCAAGCTCACGCTAGGGGGCCCCCCACCGACATGGTTTTTCCCTAGGGTTTTCTATAGATATCGCAATATTATTATACGTCAAAAGAATAATTCGATCAGACGAATTAATTTTTTGTATTCTGAAAATTTTAAATTTTTTTTTTAGCGCCCGTTTTTTTTGGGAAAACATGCGCTTAATTCTTTATCGTTCTTTTTTTTTGGGCTGTTAAAAAGGTTGTAAATTGAAAGGGGAGAAAAGGCCGTGGGTTTTTTAAAAGATGGGCCGTTCGGGTCCTCGGGAAATGTTCAAGTCCAACATTTCGAATTTGGTTTGGCAGAATTCGTCAGAAAAGGAAATTTTAGTGTCGGGTTTAATGGCAGTTGGTTTTAATTGAAGCGGTTATGTATAAGACTTTAAGGTTTAAAAATTTCGTTGTCAAAAAATGATGGATATTTTTCTTTTTAATTTTGTTAATGAATTTTATCCTTTGGGATTTAAAAGGGTTTAATTATAAAATTTAAAAAAAAAAAATATAATAATTGTGGGGGAAGCAAGGTGAACTATGCAATACAATTGGGGACTTAAATTTTGGGTAAAACTAAATATATAAAAATTATATATATTAAGCGAGCGAAGCGAGCGTTTTCCATTTGACTCTGCCGGAAAAAATAGTCATGGTTTTGTTGTTTTTTTTTTTTTTTTTTTTTTTTTTTTTTTTTGTTCCCATAACGTTTGAAAGGGGGCTCGGACGATTTTAAATTTTGACCCCCCAAACTTCGTTTTCCCATTGAACCCTTAGTTTTGTGGCAAAATCGTTCAAAAAGTTAAAAAATTCATTAATGTTAATCGAAAGTTTTTTTTCAAGCTAAACGGCGACAAAATCTGGGGTGGCCAATCATTTAGAATGTCCGTCCGGTCACAAATATGTTTTTTTTTATTTTGATCCGATAAGTAGTGTAGATGGAAATTACATTATAACAAAAAGGAACGTACCATGGCAAGGGAAAAGTCGCATGAGGTTCGCACTATTGCACTGCCCCCTAGAATAATCAAAATACTTTCGGGGAAGCAGTGTATTATTTGTTACCAAACAGTTCAAATAGTTTTCCCAAAGAAATGATGTCAAGTTCCTCTAGATGGCGGTGGATTTTATCCGCCAAAGTAATGGTTTACCCAAATAGGCCTACCTTGCCAATAATAAATAATATTTGGGAAACATGGCCCCGTTGACAGTGAACGTCGCAAATTTTAAAATTTAAAAAAAATTTCAATGTGGGTCTAGCTATAGCACGTGCTCGCTTATCAACGCGTCCAAAATGAGCGTTTCCTAGTATCTAATTTAAACTGAGCTATGCAGACCACCAATTTAAAACTGTCTAATTTTTTGTCTGTTTTGTACATTGTAAATAAAGTGTGTAAAGCAGATTGTACTACCTATTAGACTACATACGCAGTTTTAAATTGGTGGCTCCATAGCTCAAATTGGTAAGCGCATAGCCCGGACAGTAAGGTCCCGGGTTCATCCCCGGTGTAGTCACTTTTTTTAATTTTCTGTCTAAAGTACTAACAATATAATATATATATGTTTAAGTATCTTTACGGTAAATAATCACGCACAGTTTTATAGAAAATAACTTTTATCCCAACGTTTCAGAAAAACTATGTTTCCATTTTCAAGGGAAGGGTAAAACAAAATTTCAATAAAACAACAACAGCAAAATAAAATTATCAAATTTGAAACAAAAAACACACTACCTTGCAAACATAGAAAATTACAAGATCAAATTGGGAGTGAACCTAAAATTTAAATCACTTTGGTTTCATTGTGAGTGTGACTTCTTGTGACCATTCTAGCAGCCTATCGCTGTCTTCATGTCTTGGTGATTATTTACCGTAAAGATACTTAAAACATTAACCATGGATCACTAAATCTTAAGACAAAACATATATATATTGTATAAAATTAAACTTAGTTCATAAAAACAATACGTGACGCTTTTCGAGATATTTGGTGATAGATGAATAATAAAACATAACGATTTTACTCGAAACAGAATCAATTAACATTTCATTAAATCAAAATTACATTATAACCGTATAATATATATATATATATATATAGGGGGGCTTAAAGCTTAAAAACCATTTTTTCAAAATATATATATATAATATATTATATATTTTATTAATTTCATGACATAGTTTTA
>JAMZAV010015509.1:0-12908 GCA_024449915.1 Sweltsa coloradensis | reverse complement strand
CCTTAAAAATAAATTTTTTTTTTGGCCTTTCCAAAATATTTTATTTTTTTTTTTAAAAACAACACTAAAAAGGGCATAATAAATATACAATATCACTACTTATCACAATATTTCTTTTTACATTATCAGACCATCTCAGCCGCATTCAACCCCCTTTATTTTAAATAATTTGAAAAAGTTAGCACTGACAATCATGTTGATTTATTATTGACATGATCACTCGTCATATTCCAGTATCCCTCAGAACAAAATTTAAATATCCATTACCATTTGATACGAGTCCTTAACTTCATCCACATTTTCTTTTCATACAAAGTAATTATTTTAATTCTGGTGATAATGCATTTTATTTGATAGTAGTTTTTATTCAATGTGATTGATTTTGGTTATATTATTGGATTTCTATGGTTAATGAAGGCTAAAGTAGGAGAGCTGTTAGCGGAAAAATATTGAAAACCCGGGATACCGCCCCAAATTTTTTTGAGGGGGTAGAAAAAAATATCAATTAAAAAATCCCCCGGGAGGAAAGCGATATCCACTCCCCCCCCCTAAATCACCCCCAAAAAATTGAAAAATTCTAGCTCTAACCCAAAAAAAAAATTTTTATTAAAATTTATTATTAAAATTATTTTTTTAATGTTTTTTTAACCCAATCGGCATATCTCATTTCCTAAACCTTTTTTAAACCCCCATCCCCAATTTTTTATAAATTTTTTTCCCTTTGTTTTCCCAGCATTTCCCAGTGAAGCACCTGGGGAGTTATCAGCATAAATTGGCATGAGGTTTTCATAAAAACCGAAAAATAATAATCCGCCGGGGGGCAACGTTTCCACCCCTTTTTTCTTACCCCCTTTAAACTTTGGAAAAACGTAGGTAGTTTTAAAAATTTTTAAAATTTTTCAATTGCTGATTAAAATTATATCGTGTGTTATAGTCCATCAAAAAATTATTCATACAAAACAAACAATTTTTTCCCCCCCCAACCCTAGTAATTATACTTATAGTGACAAACCTGTTTAGAAAGTTACTAACAAAAATTTGGGCAGGGTGGTAGATCATAATATAAAATTACTATTCCGTTGGGAGGAAAACAATTTTTTACCCCTGTGCCCTCTATCATCCCTTAAAATTGGATGGGGTACTAGGTCGTATTCAATACATTAAAATAAAAAATTATCCAATAATTTTTTTATGCTAAGATTTTTCACCCAATCAATAATTTCTCGTGTTTTTTCTACCCCCCCCCTAATAGTGATTTTTTTCATCAACACTTATTAGCATAAAATTTGGCAGGGTGGTATAGTTTGTTTTATTTCGTGAGACGGGCGGCTTTTGGCCCCGCTATGGGCGGTTAACTGCTCAAATTGTATCTATTGAGAGTTTAAAGGGTCAGACAAAAAAAAAAAACTCTCTACAGGGAGGTTCAAAAAAATTTCAGAAATTTAAAAAAAATCAATAATGGTTTCAACTTTGGGAACCCTGATATTTAAACAAAGACGCTCAATTTCCAGAAGAGTAATTTTGTCACCTTTTTTTCGCATTTTTTCTTCGAATCGCAGTCCTTTTATTCTGATAGAAATCCCTTTCTCGTCTCAACAAAATATGTTTTGTAAACACAATACAGAAATAAGTCAAGTAAGGGAAACCCAGGGAAAGGGAGAGAAAAACGGCGGGACAGAAAGAAGAGAACTACATTGCCCATTAAAACCAGTGTTCAGACCCTTGTGCATCATTGAACATAATACCTCTCCGTCAAAAGCGTAAAGATTTTAGGATGGGCCCAAAACCCAAAAATAAATTTTTCCTTTAAAAAAACGGATTTTTCCCAAAAAACCGTTTTTTTTGCGGTTTTTCCTGAGCTGCTCACTAAATTTTTAAATTGTAGTTTGACGGATATACAAGAGGGTTTAGAATCAAAGACTTTTCCGATAGCTCTCACGAAAAAATCAAACTATAATAAAAATATAAGAATTACATTCCGTTGGGAAGTAAACGATATTTCACCCCAATTTAAACCCTTAAAATTGGAAAGAGTGTTCAATGATCCGTTTTTTTTCAGGGGGGTTATCTGGAAAAAAGTTTCAAATTAAAATCTAAATTAAAATCAATAGTTTTGGTTTTTTTAAGAAATACAATAATAAGCATTTTATCGTTGGTATCTGATTCATGGGACAAGGTGGGATTTTTAGCACTTCTTTTCCAAAGCAGTTTCTAAACAAATGACGGTTTTTTTTGTCTGAAGTGACGTGTAATTCACAGCCCCCAAAAATCGTAAAAAATTGTAGAAAAACCACCTTGTACCATGTAATCAAGATACCAACCATACATTAACTTGTAACATGCTTATTTTTGTATTTTTTAAATAAACCAAAAATATTTAAAATTTTTAATAATTTTTAATTTTAATACTTTCTTCCAGATAACACAAATGAAAAAAAAGAATATTGAACCTTTCCATTTTTTGGATGTACATGGGTCGAAATATGTTTACTTCCAAAGGAAAGTAATTCTCATTTTTATCTATCCCCTGCCAAATTTCATGCTAAAATGTTTGAAAAATCACTATTTGGGGGGTGGGGGAAAAAAAACACGAGAAATTAGGTTTATTTGGGTGGAAAAAATGCTTGAGCATAAAATTATTGGTAATTTTTAAATTTTCAAGTATTTAAAACGACCCAGTACCAAACCAATTTTTAAAGGGGTGATAAAGGGGACTAGGGGTAAAAAATAGTTTGCCTCCAAAAGGGAAAAGTAATTCTTATATTTTGTTTTTATCACCCTGCCCCAAAATTTTATGTAAAAATGTTTATGCAAAAAATCATATTAGGGTGGGGGTGAAAAAAACACGAAAATTATAGTTTTTTTTTTGGAAACATGCTTGAGCTAATATTTTGGATAATTTTAAATTTTTTTCAAGATTGAAAACGACCTGTACCACATCCAATTTTAAGGGATATAGAGGGGACTAGGGTTAAAATATTGTTTGCCTCCCAACGGAATAGTAATTCTTATATTATGATCTACCACCATGCAAATTTCATGTTGGTAACTTACTAAACAGTGTTTGTCACTAAAAGTATGATTATTAGGGTTGGGGGTGAAAAATTGTTTGTTTTGTATGAATAATTTGTTGACTGGACTATAACACATCGACTCATAATTTTAATCGGCAGTTGAAGTATTTAGTTTGTATTAAATACTACGTTACGTTTTTCCCAAGGTTAAGTGTGGTAGAGGACAAAAGGGGTGGAATATCGCTTGCCTCCCGGCGGATTATTATTTTTCAGGTTATTATGAACCATCATGCCAAATTTCATGCTGATAACTCCCTAGGTGCCTCACTGGTAAATGCTGGAAATCAAGGTAAAAATGTTATAAACAATTAGGGATGGGGGTTGAAAAAATGTGATTTAGAAAATGAGAATAGGCCGATTGGGTTAAAACACATTAAAACATAATTTTAATAACTAATTTGAATAAAAATTCTTTTTTGGGTTAGAGCTATGAATTATTCTAATTTTAGGGATGATTTAGGGGGTGTTGGAGCTGAGATATCGGTTGCCTCCCGGGGGGATTTTTAATTCTGATATTTTTATCTACCCCCATGCATAATTTCACGCTGGTATCCGGATTTGCAATATTCAAGTGTTCCTTCCCTTAACAGCTCTCACTAAAGAGGGTATGGCCATGGGCATGTCCATAACCCTACACGGGCCGATCTTGCTCGACTCCCCCCATGGACTGCAAGAAACCAAGATGTCAAGAGTCAACGAACTTCTAGATAATCCAACCATCTCTTACCGTATTCACCACCTTCATTTATGTTTTAATATTATGGGAACACGTTCATTTACTAACATAAGATAAGAACCTCGTAACCTTGAAAGTTACAATTTTACAGTGGAAGGGAGACTGCTTTGGATAAAAGTTGTGCCAAGGCTAAGCGTATGTTACGATGCTCGTACTTATGACATCACAAATGTAATTTAACAGCTGCAAATACAATAGAATACAAACTGTTAATATACTAAGCATATTTTGTACCGGTACTCACATATTATGGTGCAATGACTTGGCCAGTTGGGAGTAAAGAAGTGGGAGTTACGAAGATTGATAATATGAGGAGCACGAAGTTAAGGAAGGAACTAGGTGTAGAGAGTGTAAACTTTTCTAGGGTTCTAGGGGATGAAAGGTTGAGGGGGTTTGGACACATGAAGAGGTTGCAGAGGGACAGGATTCCGAAGAAGCAGTATGAAAAAGACGCAAGAACAAACAGAGACAAAGTGGGAGGCCCAGACTGAGACGAGAAGAAAATATAGCAATGGATTTGAAAAGGAGAAATGCAGCTGCTTGGGAAAGGGTTAACCAGGAAAGATCTTGGGAAGAACGAAAAGTAGTGCAAAACTGGTGGAGGTCCCTGAGGAAGAAAACAGTGAAGAGGAAGAAAGTGGAGTAGATGATGCAGTGGAAGAAAAAGACCATGACTGCAAGGGAAGCGTCAGGCATGGCTAGTCGACTTCGTTAAACCGGGGGTCAAGAATGTGGTGGGAACCTCCCCTCCCACCCCCTACCCGACTTCAGTTGGAAATAGGGTTTGATATTGATTGAGTATGAAATGTTTGACATGATCACTCGTCATAGTTCTGTATCCCCCAGACATATAAATTTAAATATCCTTTACCATTCGATACGATTCTTTTACTTCATCCATTATCTTATATTCAATTTTTAATTGAATTAAATTTATTAATATTCAATTATTATTAAAATTATTACATTATTACACTTGAATGATGTCATATATGGGCTCCGCCCGCATCCTAGGTATTGTATAAACTAGATTGCTGGCTGCCCAGTTGTTGTCCCAACTGCTTATCTTGTGCCTAGCGGCCAGATTGCATCATGTAGCTTGCAACTCAATAATAAAATAGTTTTCGTAATCATCCGAGTTTATTTGTGTAATCCTTGTCATCCGACCACTACAACAGTGATGTAACATATTATAATAATAAATGGTGCCAGTCAGATCGAGAGTAAGTTTTAGTGAATTATAATAAATTGTGCTAAAATTACGTGTAAAATACACAACCACGCCTTGGAAGCTAGGTTAAAACGGACAACCTACAACATGGAAGGGTTTCACGCACCTACACCGTTAAAAATCAAAGACAATCCAAATGTTCCATGGAGAGTTTGGAAAGCAGATTTCGAAACGTAGGCCTATTTAGAAGCCACAGGGCACAGTACAAAACCGGATGGAAGGAAAATTGCAATGCTAATAAATTTGTTAGGCCCTGATGCACGGCAAATTTATGACAATTTCACGTATGAAAATGAGGAAGACCGAAACAAGTACAACGCAGTCCTACGGAAGTTTGAAGAACACTGCCTTCCTAAAGTGAACGTGATGATTGAACAGTTCAATTTTCTTTCAAGTAAGTCAAAAAGAAAGACAATCTAGTGCCACGTGATGGTAAACGTTTTATAAAATTTAATTTTGTTTCAAACTTTTATTATTTATTTCCAGTTTAAAATTATATATTGTTGGGAAAAAGAAAAGAAAGGATAGGGGTCAAGATCAAACCACAATGTACAAAAACAATTGTTGATAGTGTGGCTCGTTTGTCTTATTTCCGTTATTTCCTACTAGGAAAACGCTTAAGTCCCGCCGCGTTGGTGGATGAGCGTTATTGGTGCATTGAGCTGCCATGTGTTATGCGGATTTTCTGTTGTTCTGTGAAAAAAATGTTGAAGATTTTTTAAAAATTAAATTAAATTAAATAAAAAATTATCTTTATTTTTTTATTTTTTTAATTAATCGTATGAATTTTAAAAAATTGGAAAAATGAAAAATTGCAATTTTCATAAGAAATAAATAATCGATTGTGCTAAAATTTCACACGAATATATTAATTCATAAAATTAAGGTTCTGTGAAAAAGTTATTACAATAAAATAAAGCATGTAGGTGTTATAAGTAAAAAAAATTGTTTTAAAAAAGAAAAAACCCACAAAATTTATTTTTCATGAAAAATAATTTTTCGATTGCGCTCAAATTTCACACGGATATTTTAATTCAAAAAATTAAGGTTCTGTGAAAAAATCATGAAAATCGGATTAAGCATGTAGGTTTATAAGTAAAATTAAATTTTCAAAAAATCGAAAAAAATCGTAAAAATTGCGATTTCATGAGAAATAATTTTTTGATTGCGCCTCAAAAACGTGGCAGTTCTAAGTTCAGAGATTCGAAGGCCTCCATAAATTTCATTGCAAACGGAGTTCGGTTTAGCCGGAATCGTGCTGACAAACACACAAAAATACAGAAAAAAAAAGAAAGAAAAAAAAAAAAAACTTTCCCGGATTTTTTTCTCCAGTGTAGTGAAATGGAATCTTCGCTTCGCTCGCTACGCTGCTACGCTCATCCAATTAAAAATACGATCTTTGGTTGGTTATCGTTCACTCGTCGATTGCGTCGGGGCCTGCAGGGTTGGCTTGGTCGCTTTGATTTAAAGTTCTCCGCTGAAAATCAGTTATATAACTGAGTGGGTAGACTCTAAATAAAATGTATTTATTTATTTTATTTAAACCTTCTCACCGAGCTAAGGACAAAGCCAGCCACCTGTGAGTTTGGAGACCAAACTGACAACCTGACACGTGCAAGGCTACTATTCGGGATGTGGGACAAGCGACTACAGGAGAAACTCCTCCGAGAAGGCCCCATTTCGCTGGATAAAGCAATCGCTACATGTCGAGCAGCCGAGTTGTCGCAGCGCCAGGTAAAGCAATTATGCGGGGAAGCAGACACAGGTGAGGTGAACATTATCTCTCCTAGGCATAGGCCTAAAGCCAGTTCTTCAAGCAAAGGACAATATCAAAAATACAGTAAACCAGATCAAGACAAGTCTAAATCAGAAGGCCTAGAATTTGACTGTAAAAACTGTGGTAGGAGACACGCTGTTAAAAAGTGCCCAGCTTTTGGGAAAGAGTGTTTTAATTGCAAAAATCAGAATCATTTTAGCAGTGCGTGTTTTGCTAATAAAAAAAAGAAGGTGAAAAAAGTTGATCTTGATGAGAATGAGTATGTAGTGACTGAAGTGTTAATAAAACTCAGTCAGGTAAAACTGCATGGTATACTAACATCCTACTAGGTGGGAGAGAGGTAAAATTCAAGCTCGATACAGGCACTGAAGTGAATATCTTGCCAACAGCTGTATTTGACAGTTTAGATAAAAGCCATAAACACAAACTAGAAGGGACTAATGCAGTATAAGTAACCTTTGGTAATCATAAGATAAAGCCTAGAGGAAAGGTCACTTTAGCCTGTTGCAAAGCAACTAAAAACTGTAGTCCAGAGGTTGAGAATGTTAATATAGAGTTCATAATTGCAGAGGTGAATTCCCAGCCACTGTTAGGGTTAAAGGGATGTCAAACATAAAATCTTATCAAAAGAGTAGATGTTGAGAGGACAAAATGTTAGATAGGCCTAGCATGAGCAAGAAAGATATATATTTCTCAACTATGGTGAGTTGTTTCAAGGGATGGGTACTATTCCAGGGGAGTATAAAATTGTACTAGATACTAGTGTAGAACCGGTAATACATCCTCCCAGAAAAATTCCTTTCAGCCTCCAAAAAAAAAAGCTCAAAGAGACTCTAGATAAACCTGGGAAAAGATGAAAACAATAACAAATCGATTACCCGACCGACTGGGTGAAAAGTTAGTGGTGGTGGAGAAAAAAGATGGAAATCTACGTCATGCTTAGACCCCCTTCACCCAAACCGGGCTATTTAAAAGAGAACATTTCAGAATACCTACTGCTGAAGATGTTGCTAACCAAATGAATGGGATGAAAGTGTTTCTGTCCTTGACATGAATGATGGATTCTGGCACATAAAATTAGATAGTGCAAGGCAGACCTGTGCACATTAAACACATGTTTTGGTAGGTACAGATTTAAAAAAATGCCTTTTGGAATTAGATCGGCTCCGAAAATATTCCAGAAGAAAGTGTCAGCCATATTTGGAGACATTCCAGGAGTGGAAGTCATATTTGATGATCTGATAGTTGCGGGAGCAATAGTAGAAGAGCATGACGCTAGTTGACGCAAAGTGCTAGAACGAGCCAAGGAAACGGGAGTCAGGTGCAACAAAGATAAATTCAGGTTAAGGACTGATTCAGTAAAGTATGTGGGACATGTAATCACGTCCGAAGGACTGAAGCCTGATCAATAGAGAATTCGAGCCATAGTAAGCATGGAAAAACCAACTTGCAAGGAGGATCTTCGGCAATTCTAAGGTATGGTTACTTACCTAGGTCAGTTCTTACCAAACCTCTCAGCAATTAACAACAGCACCTTTGAGGGAGCTAATAAAACAAGATGCTAGCTGGAACTGGCTACCAAGACACGAGTTGGCGTTGGCTGAATTAAAAAAAAACTGAGCAATGCTTCGATTCTATGATACTATGATCCTAAGAAGCCTCTAGTTCTACAAACAGACGCGTCACGAGATGGATTAGGCGCATGCTTGCTACAAGACTCGATGCCCATACCCTACGCATCCAGAAGTCTCGCGCCAGCAGAGCGTAATTGGGCGCAAATAGAAAAAAAACTAAACGAAAACGTGTTTGGAACAAAAAATTCCACCAGTACATTTATGGCCGTGAAGTCCAAGTGCAAACCGACCATAAACCCCTAAAGGTAATAGTGAAGAAGGACGTTAGTAAGGCATCTCATAGACTGCAAATGATGCTATTGAAACTACTCCGATATGACCTAAAAGTGTCATACATTCCAGGAAAACAGATAGTTGTAGCTGATACACTATCACGAGCGTTTCTTACCGACCCGACCCGGTAGAAGAAGACCCCGACTTAGAAGTCACGATACATTCTGTGGAAAAACATCTGGCTGTTAGCCCAGAAAACAGAAAAGCTACGGAACAACACACATCCACTGACCAGGTATTATAGAAAGTAATAAAATATCACAAGGAAGGATTGCCCAAAAGTATAAAATCAGTAGATCTACTATTCCTACTACTATTCCTGGGTGATAAACTAGTGGTACCACATGAGATGTGAAGCGAGATGCTAAAATCTATCCATGAGGGACACCAAGGAATGGAGAGGTGTAAAGCAAGAGCAAGACAAGTTCTCTATTGGCCGGGAATGTCGCAGCAAATAGAAGACACAGTTTCACACTGCTGGATTTGTGAGAAATTTCAAAGGCAAAATGTGAAAGAGCCTTTGATGCCTCATCCAGTCCCCAACAGACCTTGGAAACGATTGGCAACAGACTACCTAGAATTCAAAGGAAAACCCCTACTGATTGTCGTAGATTACTTCTCTAAATGGATAGAAATCATAAAGACAAAGGGAAAAAAAACAGCCTCGGAAACAATAAAAGTACTCAAAAGACTGTTTGCAAACGCATGGCATACCTGGGGAAAAACAGTTTCGGAAAAATATGCCTTTTCAATTCAGTTGAATTCCATAGTTTTGCAAAAGACTGGGATTTCAAAATCACAACTACAAATCCAACTACCCCCAAATCCAAACGGAATGGCGGGGAGGGGGTGTAAAAAATCGCAAAGAGAATTCTGAAGAAACCAGATGCGGAAGGAAAAAGATATCTCAACAGCCTTATTAATTGGAATACAGAAATACTCCTTTAAAAGATGTCAATAGTTCCCCAGCGCAATTGTTGTTTAGCAGGCAACTCCGAACAAAACTACCTGCTACTGACAAAATGTTGCAGCCAAGACTGGAGAAGCAAACTTGTGCAAAATTGCAAATGAAACAAATGCATCAAAAATGGTACTATGATCGAAGTGCGAGACCACTACCGCCATTGAAGATAGGTGATAGCCAGTGTTGGGTAGGAACTTTTAAAAAAGAACGCGTTCCTTTTTCGGGAACTTTGTAAGGAACGCGTTCCATTTTTAGTTAGAGGAACTTTCAACACAAAAGTTACAAATGTTGGGTAACTTTTAGTAAAGTTTTAGAAGTTCCTTACACTCTTAGAGATGACAAAACCCACCATGCCTCTACATCTGAAAACGGATTAAGCTGATACGGATATGAAAATTGGTTGATAAAAAATAGTAGCATACTATCGTTTTTAGAAGGCATAACCTCGATTAATGAACTTGTCATATTTTCTAGCGACGAAACGGCTAAAAAATCGCGACCTAAATTCTATGTACCATAATTTATCTGATAAAGGAACTTTTTATCAGGAACTTTTATTATTTCAGGAACTCAAAAGTTCCTTTTCGTGTAAAGGAACTGTAACTTTTAAAAGTTCCTTTTTTTTCGGGAACTTGCCCAACACTGGTGATAGCTGCAGGATAAGAACAGGAAACACCTGGGAAAGAGCTGTAGTAAAAGGATATCATGAAACGCCAAGATCATACGTAGTAATAACTGAAAACAGTTCAGATTACAGGAGGAATATGCGACACCTACAATCCTCAAACTGTCCCCCTCCTATCATTCAAAATCAGGACTATAATCCAGAGACAGTGGAAAGTAATAATACAAACATGCATGACAAAATTGTAAGTCCAAATCAGGACTACCTTCCTGATATAATAAAAGGGAATAACACAAAAACGCATGACAAGATTGTAAGTCCAAATCAGGACAATCATGCTAATAATAATAATAACTTTAATTACAAAAATGTTACTGGTAAAATCAATGATTTGCCGCCAGAGGCCCCACCATACCACAGACCAGTTAGAATCAGAAAGCCACCCGCTTATCTCACTGATTATCAGTAGGGCCTAGACGTAACTATAGATATAAGAAAATCTAGGATAAGTCTTAAGCGTTAAACTTTCATAAAGAAAGAAAGGTGTCATACATGGGCTCCGCCCACATCTTACTAGAAGTAGAAACTAGATTAGATGGCTCCGCCCGCATCCTAGGTATTGTAAATTAAACTAGATTGCTGGCTGCCCAGTTGTTGTCGCAACTGCTTATCTTGTGTCTAGCGGCCATTTTGCATCATGTAGCTTGCAACTCAATAATAAAATAGTTTTCGTAATCATCCGTGTTTTTTTGTGTAATCCTTGTCATCCGACCACTGCAATAGTGATGTAACAAATAATATAAATGACATTATAAAAAGTGTTTGTTTGGTCAGTTCGAAGGTAATAGATATTCGTTACCGTGCTGTTCCATTATTAATATTAACCAGGAAGCTTCGCAAACGCTTTTTCAGGCGCGTTGTTGGATGAGCGTAATTGTTTAAACACGAACAAAAGCGTAAAATTGCGATTTTCATAAGAAATAATTATTCAATAACGCTCAAATTTCACACAAATATATTAATTCATAAAATTAAGGTTCTATGAAAAAATGATTACAATCGGATGAAGCATGTAGGTAGGTGTTAAAAATTGAAGAAATTTTAAAAATAAAAAAATCTTAAAATTACAATTATCATGAGAAATAATTTTCCGATTCCGCTCAAATTTTACACGAATATATCAATTCATAAAATTAAGGTTCTGTAAAAAAAATCATTACAATAGGATGAAGCATGTAGGTGTTATAAGCCGAAGAAAGTTAAAAAATCGAAAAAATCGTAAAACTGTGATTTTCATGAAAAATAATTTTTCGATTACGCTCAAATTTCACAAGAATATATTAAATCATAAAATAAAGGTTCATTGTAAAATTTATTACAATCGGATAAAGCATGTAGGTGTTAACAGTCGAAGAAATGTTTTAAAAATCGAAAAAATCGAAAAATTGCGATTTTTATGAGAAATAATTTTTTGTTTGCGTTCAAAAACGTGGCAGTTCTAAGTTCAGAGATTTCGAAGGCCTCCAGAAAATTTCATCTCAATTGGAGTAACGGTTTATCCGGAATAGTGTTAACAAACACACAAAAATACAAAAAAAAGAAAGAAAAAAAGAAAAAAAACATTCCGGATTTTTTTCTCCAGTGTAGTAAAATGGAATCTTCGCTTCGCTACGCTCGCTACGCTCATCCAATGAAACTACAATAATTTGTAATATATTATAAAGTTACCGTCTCAGTGGTCTAGTAGGCTAAGGCGCCTACCTGAAATGTGGGAGACCCGGGTTCAAAATCCGGTCGGGTTGGATTTTTTAATTTCTGAATTTTGATGAAAATTTTAAATTAATTTCGATACCTATTGTCGCCTAACTAGGCGCATACCAATGGTATATAAGAGGATAACAATACACTGGACGACCTGTCCTGTCATGGGACAGGTAAATTACAATAAAATCAATCATTACTGTTGACAATAATATCAATTGTCGCAACTACGACATCCACAAAATCCAGTCATCGTTTAGTTTTACGTATAGGCAGTTAAAGGGGCTAAAAACCCAAAAAAATTATTTTTTACCACGTGATCTTTAGCACAATACTACACTTAAATGACCGTTTAAAAAATTATATCTTGAAACTGTGATTTAACACGAATTTTTTAATTTGTTTGATCCAGAAATTGGCGAAAATTGTTGTTTTGGAAAATTTCCTAAATCGGCTTTAACCTGCTTCTTTTTTGGTCCACATAGATACTAGAGCATAGTACCAATCTAAAATGCCCCTTTATAACATTGTGTCTTGAAACCGTGCCTTAAATATACCCTCATACACGCAAAAATATGCATTCCAAAATCACACCCCATCTTGGTAATCAGCATATATTGACCAAACTATTCGCCCAAATTACAAAACAAAATATAGAAAATGTACAGAAAAGGCTGTAGAGTACGTCAATAACGGCCAATATTTTTTTGGATCAAAATCCTCCAAGGTCACGGGGCATAAAGATCGTCCCAATGTTATTTCTTATGGGAGATTTTTGCCGATGGGACCTAGCTCGAAAAATGTCATTTGACAATTTTTGGGAGGTCATGGTG
>JAMZAV010015508.1:0-12511 GCA_024449915.1 Sweltsa coloradensis | reverse complement strand
ACTTTAAAACCCCAAAAACCAGGGCTTAGACCTGAGAAAATCAAGTTGTTGTGTTTGTTGCATTTAAAGTTAAGTAGGCTACTACCGTATTTCCAGAAGGCAGAGGGATAGCTCCTATTAGTTAGGCCTAATGTATCTTGAGTTTTGTACAAAAAAAGTAAATATTTTGTTCAAAAAGCCCACATTTATTTTAAGTAGGTTAATCTGTTTTTCAAAACTTTGGGTGGGCCCTTGCCACGATGCAAAGATGATCCAGATTACACTTTGCACTTTTCCTCTAGTTGAGAGAGCGTACTCCGAGCAGCACTGTAGCTATACATACATGGGCAGGGCTACTAAGTCATGTTCGTCACCCTACAGGCAAGCTACATCATCCAGTGGACCTTAAATAAAAATAAATAATAAATTTTATTTAGAGTCTACCCACTCAGTTATATAACTGATGTATCTTGACTTGGCACATGTTTAATGTGTAAACTAGGCTAGGGAGGGCTCAATCTGTTTGACTTTGGGGAAGGGACTTTGTTGTATTTTTATAGGGGAGAGATATAAACATATCGATAGGGGCCTACAATATTGAATATTGATAACAATAATAATTATCTGGTCAGGGGGAGAGTGGGTGAACGCTCTGCTCTATAACACACGTATACTGCTGGTTAGAGCAGATGGAGGGTTAAGAGCTAGTGTAACGGCTTCGTTCTCCTCGACGTCTGCTCGGCAGTCCGGGTAAGTGGAGGAACCTATATGACTGTCAAAAGTTACACCGTCCTTTCGGATGGGACATAAAGCCGTTGGTCCTCTTGGTACTTTTCAAAAGGAGTAGGCTGCGTGGCGGTACCAAAATTCCCCTCCTCCCTTCTATTCTCCCTTCACCCTATCTATCACCACTCATCGTCACCCATAGTGCATTAATATGAGACGTTAAGCAATACAAATCAATCAATCAATCAAACAATAATAATTATTTTAAATTTAGTTCCAACTATGTTGGTCTATGGTTTTCCACCATTATCTAGAGCATGAAACTGTAGATACTAAGCTTGCCAGACTCAGTGTTTCTTCCTCATCATCTAACTCCTTCTCCACCAATTCACTTCACTCTCTTCTGTCCTCCCACAGCTTTACTCTTGCCACATGCTCCCCTCCCACACTTTATTTTGTTTACATCTTATCCTTATTGAATTTATCTTATCCATTTCTCTCTTGACCTTCTTACTTTTCTATTCCCCTCCTCTGCCGCTTCAAAATCTCGTACCCTCTCTACCTGTCCATCCTTTTCATACGTCCAAACCATCTTAGACGTTCTCTTCCTAGTTTAAACCTCAATCACTCCAGTCCCAGTTCTTTTCTGATTACCAGTACACTATGTCTTATCTTGTCCATCTTGGTAACTCCCTTGACACTTCGTATGGTAAAAGAAAAAAATCGATATCATAGGCTGTGCGAGACTCAAAATTTTGAGACGAGATCGAGCACAAAGTTCTGCTTGAATCTCGCTCGATTTCGAAAAACATCTGCTCGAAAAATCGAGTCTCTAAATGACTAGATGTTTTGAGAAAGAAAAAAAAAACAATTTGAAGTAGGCCCTAACAAATTGAAATTCACTCTTCTCACCGGTCTAGCCAAGCGTTATCCTAGGTGAAAGTCTTACCTGGATGAGAACGGCAGCGTGGCAAAGAGCGTCGTTAACCGTGAAGACTATGTTGGCGGTGGGTAAGACTCCGGGGTCGTGACCCCACGTGGTCACCAACAGTTTGTCCCACTCGCGGAATATGCGCGGCAGGTGCTTTAGCCGGGTACCTGTCAACAAACATGACACACATGAGCTGAATGTAAGTGGTAATCATGACTCCACGAGTGTTAAATTTAGATAAAAATAGATTGGTTAAGGAGATAATATCTGACCCTTTAATTGATATCGATATGTTTTCTTTTTAGGCATTTAAATTTAGAAAATTTTTCATTTAAATTTTGCATTTTGTAGCATCTATTTTATTTTTTTCCTTTCCACCAAAACCCTTAATATTTCTTGCACTTCTAATGGTAAAATATGAATTAAACGAATTTCAATTCAATATAATAGTCACATAAATACTAGAATTGGCCTACATTGCTCAACTAGTTTTCAATAGGTAACTTATTAAAAAAAACACCTTTAAAAAAATTAGCATTTTGAGCATCAAAACCTTAAAAAGCTTAAAAAACATAGGCCTATATTTATCCATTGATTATCTATCAATTATGGCGTTTTCCATTGGTCGCACTCAGGTCGCACTAGTGCGCCCTGGATTGCCACTTGTCTTTTCATTTGTTCAGTTTTGTAATATTATTCAAGTGGAAGTTGACAACAATGACATCTCTGCACTCGCCGAGTGCATGCCAATGGAAAACGCCATTAATCTACGCCGATGCCCCGCCTAAATAAATTCCTGCGTCTCCTTTTTTCACCTTAGCAAGTAAAAGAGAAGGGGGTCATGGCCCGTTAGATGGTACAGAAACCAGCTTGAACCAAACAGTGTTGACCTCCGGTTTCTGCTGGGCCTAGGTGAGGTGGAACGCTGCTGCTGATTGGCCGGGTCTCTTTGCTCAAACGGTGCCATAGAAACCAGGAGCCTGTAATGGTTACAAGAAAAAGGGAGGGTAAATAAGGGTGCCAGGTTTCAGGTTATGTAGCAGCTACAATCAAATTCCATTCATTGTAAAATAGGTAGCCTACCCAAGGCTACAATACTGGTAGGCCTACTAAAGATTTATCACTCGCACACTCGCTAAAAAATAAAAAATAATATTGAGAATGAATCACAATGCTATTAAGGCAGAGTAACCTGTAATTTGCTGACTTTGAATTCCACTACCGCCTCAACTACGGCAAAAGGAAGCTTCGGGCTATGTTTTCAGATTTTAGAAAGGAGACTACGTGAAACATATTATGTAGGTAATTGTAAAAACCAAGTACTTCTTGGCCAATGGAGAAGAGCTACTGATTTCCTCCTAAACATTCTATAAACCATCTTCCTACAGTTTTTTTTGCATTTAATTCCAACACAAGTTTGTTAATAGTAACTGCAATGTTAATAATTAATAACAATACCCTTATAAAACCACAATACAATGTTGCACATACTCGTAATTCTTGTGCAACAGCCGCACGCAGGTCTCCGGATCGAGCGACTGCAGGGATTCACAGCGAATGAGGTCCAGAGCCAGGTTGAGCTTCTCGCCCATGCGCTTGTTGTGTCTGAGGAACATGACGGTGTCGCGCAGGATGAGCGCGTGGTCGAAGTAGCGCTGGGCCTCGCCCTCGCTGTCGGCCGTTGAGATCTTCTCCAGTTCTGTCATCAGGCTGTCGAGAGACTCGTCCGACAGTTTGCCCACCTCGAACATCGTCACAGCGTGGTTTTTCAAACCCTGGACAGAGAGAGGGCATGTTTGGAATTGATAAGAGGTGATTTAAACCACTTGGAAATAGAAACAATGTGTTTTAGGTAGGGATGTGCGGGTAGTGGTTTTTGAACTCGGGTCGGGCTCGGGTCGGGTAATTGAAAGTACCCTCGGGCTCGGTTATTGAGAGCTCGGTCGGCCGGGTAGTGATTTTTTTAATTTGTGAACCATTTTTTTAAAAAAAAAACCTAGAAAACAGTTTTGCATGGTTTCAGGTAGCCACTCTGGCTGTGTTGACACGAAGTACTTCCAAATCGCGTCTTATGAACTTTTGCTGGTAGGCTAGGCCTAGGCCTAGTACGTGAAACCCGCTATTATTGTTTTCCTGCATCACGTTCGTTTTCTCGGAAATAATATCGTAAAGATCGTTTTCTAATATTTCCGACCAACCCAAGAAAAACCGATGCGATCGCGTATTTTTTGGGGTCTCTTTACGGCCGAAACCCGGAATTTCATGCGTTTTTTCCCGGACGAAAACTTTTGACCAATGATTAGAATGGGGCCCCACTTGGCACTCGCCCAGTTCTCCAACATAAAACATTCTACTGTGGCTTTTACAGTTTAGTTTCTTTACATTCCTAACAATAAAATTGCATCCTTTATTGCGGAATAACCAGGACGATGACGGCCGGGGGGTTGGCGCAATATCCAGCGGGACGCCCCGGGCGGGGCCGGAACAGACATAGCTGCCGCGGACGCGTGGCGATTGGTGCCCGCCGCTTGTCGTTGGCTTTAGGGGGTTAGGGCAGAGGCCGTTTTTCTTTCCCCCACCCAACTTTTCGGTAAAGGGCCGACCGAGGGGGAATTTAATTGAAAAAGTATTTCGGCCCGCACATCCCTAGTTTTAGGCCAAAGTAAAAGCTAGAGAACTGTTTGAGAAATAGGTGATTTGACAGCTAAGTTTGCTAAGCAGAGCTATTCCTTCTAAGCTTAATTTCAAATGGTTAAATTAACCGAATATTGATAAACAAGGGGCAGAGGCTTAGGACAGGGCACTCTGTATTCAAGTTTTGGCCATTTTCCATTTTCCTGATTTAACTGCTGCCCCGGGGCACAAGAAACATAAAATTGAATCATAAAGTTGCAATTTGGTGATCAAGTGGTTAAGACGTATGCCCGGCCAGCGGTAGAAACGGGTTCAATCCCCGGATGAGATGTATGTTTATTTTTAACTTTTGGATTGCATTAAAATAAAGTAAACGGTACCGGAGAAAGGTTTCCCATCATGAGGAATGCTGTGAGGGTCGAGTCGAACAGGAATGCGATGCGTTTGTTCCGAGTAGGGCTCAGAAGGAAGTTGATTTCTTGCTCGTCGGTGCTGCTCGAGGCCTGGTCATCGGGCAGGGATAAACTAGCCTGGGCATCACTGACTTCCACCATCACCGAGTCACTGTCGCGAAGCGACCTGATAACAATCAATCATTTAGTAAGCTCCACACAATAAGGACTGCAGTGATGTTGATAAGAACAAACAAATGTTACCAGAAAGAAAATTATCTTGCCTTATTATGGACCATTATAAACTTATAAGTCTGAAATAATTTATCAGTGGAAAATGTTAGGGAATAAGGAAATGCAAGTACACATTTCAAATTGACTGATCACTTGTTAACCAATATTCCCTCATCGTTGGAGTCGGCATCGACGAGATTGGGTTGTGGCCGAGCTTTTAAGTCCTCCAATGTAAATCAGTTCTTTTGACTGCCGACTCTAAATACACGTTTAGTTTATTTAAGTACTCTAGCGCCTACAGAAATAACATTAGGTGAGGTGTGTGAGTGTGACTGTCTCAATTTAACAATTTTATGCTACAGTGAAACCCATTGCAACATTTATATCGGAGAATATATTCTTTTACTATAGGCTACCTATGGGAACTGTTCAAATTACCAAATGGTTGATGTAGGGATTTTGGGAATTACCATTTTGGGTTTAATCAGCAATTTTAACTCCACTAACAAGAATAGAGTTTGCATGAAGTTGCTTTACTTTCTAACTGGTGTGTTGGTTCCTTCCCAGGTAGAATGGTAGTTATTTCCCTCCAGGTCAGCATTCTTTTTACGAGCAAATCCCAGTCGACAATAGAGAGAGACGGCGTTCTTCACAGATTGGGAGTCAATCTGAAGAACAGTTGCAAGCTGGAAAGGAGATGTGAGGTTAGAGTTGTTAAAATATTTCAAGAACGGGTTTAAGTGCACAATGTTGTTGGACTGGAGTCCCGTTATCAATACTGTCCTTGTACTACTAGTTAGGCCTATCACGGTGGAGTTTTAGCTAGGTCACAGTTAGCATAAAAGCGTAGGTCTACCTACTAACACAAAGACAAAAACTACATCAAAACATTTTTTCAGTCCACATGACCTTCCTTAAATGAGTGGGGGGAGAGGACTGAGCTCCAATTTAAAAAACTAGGCTAGCTGTTCCCGGGGGTGGGGGGAAAGATTTAAGAATACTGAGTGGGAAGACAGCAAGGAAAAGGGTAGAGGGGGGGGGAGCTTACTTGTGGTTAAATTAGACGGGCAGGATTTACACATAAAATGGTGGGCAGTTCCATTGACCCGTCCCTTTTGTAAATAAAGAATAAATAATAATAATCTTCTTAATTTAGAAATTTTTAGAAAAGAAAAAATTTTGAATGGGATAAGAAAGAATATGTGGTACCCCCTCTCCTCTGTGTGTGTTTCATGTTGAGACAAGATTTTATAGAGAAAGGTCTAAAAGTATCCCCAAGGACTCTTTTTCATGACGAACCCTTTCCAATGGTGTAGATGATGTAGTATCATCTTAAATGGGGAACTTTTAAGAAAAAACCGGGCCCTTTTCAAAAAATGGAGATTTATCATAAAAAAAGCAATAAAAAATGACATGTAAAAAACATGAATGAAAAATTTAAATTTTGGTGAAAAGTTGGACAAAAAATTGGCATTTAAAACCCTACCGGTACTTTTACCTAGTAAAATTTTCCAAAACCACATACAAATCAGTACAATCAGCCTTTTTGGGTCGCGGCTAATAGCCAAACGCATACCATGCCATAGAATAAAAATTGTTTTTCTTACAGCCCAGGGGAAAGTTTTCAACATGTGTAAAATCCCATTTAAAACAGTCACGACCCGGTACATGGAAAGTAGCCTACTTTAAGCATTAACTTCTGCTTAAAACTCTTCTTCCGGGTTTAAATCATACACGGGGGTAAAAATGCATCAGCAGTATGTGAAAAACCAAACAGTGGATTATTAATTGAAAGGTTTTATTTCCTCGAAACTTCTATACCCTTTTTGGAAAAAAATTCGTGGGGGAGGGCGTCGCATTCTTTTTTATATTATCGGGTACCGGTACGGTAGAGGGTCTAAGACGGGGGGTATAGCCTACAAAAACTTTGGTACTGCGCAGACACAGCCAGGTGTTACCCTCGCTAAGTACATTACGTACTATTTCACACCGTGGGTCTATGAATAAAAAACTAAAAATTTAAGTTTTTGGGGCAAGAGGAAAAGACTAGGGCCTACTCAGAATTTTGAGCACTCAATAAAAATTACTATAAAGGGGATCTTATTGCTCATTTTTCATTGGGGAACATGCACCTTTAATCTAAGCTGAGATTAAAAGATGGGTAGTTAAAAAAAATGTAAAAAAAAACTAAAAAGATTGAATACATAGTAGGTTGGCCCCAAACTCTTCAGGCTCTAGTTTACGCTTTGGTTTAATAACATAGGGCCTATGACATATCATGGACTGTCCAAGGTAGGCAGTGGGCCTATAAGTAAAACCCTTTTAAAATTTTTTTAAAAAAAAAAAAACCAAAGATTTTTTTTTAATTACCAAACAGGTTTTGTAGGTGCATTTGTTTCCGGGTTGGGTAAAATAAAATGTCCCGGGGTTTTTGCACCAATTGTTCAGCTCTTAAAACTGAAACTTATTAGGGCCCTAAGAACCTTTTTAAATTGAAAAAATATTTATTTAAACAATTGTGCCCCAAGTTGAGTCAAATTTCCCGCCTGCTTTCTGGCAACCGTTTGATAAGCATCAATTATCAGTTTCTCCTTTCAGATACGGCTAGAAAAAAAAACGGGCCGAGAGAATCCCAAAAACAACAAATGCGTTTTTTAAGCGCAAAGCGGGCACTTTTATATATCATTTTCTTGTGCCACTCACTAAAATTAATACAGATTCAAAGACGGCGGGCTGTATTACCCCCTCAAAGCTCTGCTTTGTCACCCAAAAAAATTACAAAATTCCGGGTAATTTTTTCTGCAATTTTTTTTTAATGTCTGTGGGCGAGGCAAGATGGGCCCAGATCAGACTTTTTAAAGGATTACTGACAAAGATGGCACCCTATTTTCAGTTCATTTTGACATTGAAAGAAATTTCTTTAAGATTTGGGAAATTTAAAAAAGTTAGTAGCCTACCGTAGGTTCAGAAGCTTAGTTATACGTACCCTACCTTGATATTTTTTAAATGAACAACCAACTTCAATTTGCCCCCACGGCTCAATGTAATATCTCCCGGGTCTTGGAGGAAGAATTTTTTGCTTTTTTCCGACAAATACTTCGCCCTGCCCGGGGGACTGTTCATCAGAAAATGACTCTTTGCGACCAATTCCCAGAAACCCGAACACCTGTTGAAAAAAATTCAGTTCATTATTGTTCAATTTTTTTATTTGTAGTTTTTAGGGGTTCCAGAAAGTTTCTAAAAAAAAATTACACTTTTTTCCAAAACTTGCATCAAATGAAATTTAAGCCCACACCATTTTTATAATGTCTTAGGATGTCATATAAAATTAAAAATAAACAGCTAATACCATCCCAATACTATTTTTAAATACGGTAGCCTTCAAATTTTTGAAAACTAGGCCTGGCCTATATTAGATTTTATTTTACATTTTATTCGGTAGCCCCACACCCAACAAGTTTTTGATTAAAGGGAAACATAAATTTTAAACGCCCAATATTTTAATTTTGTGAATTTGACTTTCGCAGACCAAAAGCACTCCCAAAACAAAAAAAAGAGAATTTAAAAAATCTTTAGTACCGTAATCACCTTCTGTCTGAAAAAAAATAGGCCCATTGAAATAAGCCCCTAGGGAGGGGGGTTTAAAAGTAAAATGGACGGTTAGAGGTTATTAAATTCGCAAAAAGTTTTTCCCTAGTAAAAAAAAAAACTTTAAAAAAAAAAGAAATGTTATTTTGTTATTACTTTTGGAGCCACCCAAACACGGGGGTAACAGATTAGGCCGTAAATTTTTTAAAAATGCTCAAATTTTTGGGGGAGGTGCCGGGGCCCCCGGCTGTATTGACATCTTGTCTTTTTAAAATGTGGGAAGTGCCGGGTCATTAAATGCAAAAGGGAGAATAAAACCGTTTTTAAATTTTTCGTCGGGGGGTCTAATTAAAAATTACGATTTTTTTTTTATTAAAACCCAAGCCTATTCTACCCAAAATTTTTTATAATAATCATCAAAACCATTTTTAACAATGTTAGGTTGAGTGGGTTCTTCACACCGAAAACTAGGGCACAAAACTATTTTTTTACGAGATTGCCAGGCTCAGCGTTTCTTCATCATCATCTTCATCGTCTCTTCATCCTGCATCTGCTTTTCCCCAATTTTCTCCATCTTTTCCCGTCCTCCCCCAGCTTCAATTTTCCCTCACCTGGTTCCCCGATTCACCCCTCTCTTCAAAGTCCCTTCGATCAATCTTCCCCCTCTTTCTCTTTGGGCTTCCCACTTTCTTTACCTTCCTTCCTGCTTCGAAATCTCGTCTTGGGGTCCTACCTTTCCATCCCCTTCATATTCACATTCATATTCTATTATTATTATTTTTTTATTTTTTTTTTTAAAAAAAAATAGGTAGGCCTAAGGTTTGAACGTTTCACGCATTAGTTCAAGGGGTTAAACGTTTATGAATTTCGCTTTTTCCCATCCCCAAAACCCAGTGTTTTCCTATAGGTAGGTACCGGTACCTTTTTAACAGAAACAGGAAAAAAGCGGACAAAGTTTATAAAGTTTATTAATTATTTTTAGTCTGACCCAAAACTTGGGGCCCCAGCCCAGTGTGCACCACCAAAAGGCTAGGGGGGCCCGAAAGGGAAAACTTAATACTATGATATGATATAATTGTTTCCCTTGCAAAGGAAAAGGAAGATTTTTCCATGCTTGTAAGTCGTGACCATAACAACTTACAATCCGCTGCATGAAATTTGGTAACGAACATAACTCTTTTCCTGTTCCATGATACTCTCCATGACCGTAAAATACTGGAATGGTGTGACCCCCAGGCCCTTTTACTACAACGTCCGCAGAGATAGGGATACAACAAGGGCCCTCGCGGGTGTAGTTCAAGACTCTTCGTATACCTACGCCGTCCTTCGACATTCCCCCCTAAGTTTCCCCGGGAACGAACTTGGGTTTTTGTTAAAACTAATATGCCTTCTCGTACTCTTTTTGAGAGTTGAAGAGCGTCTGAAACACAAAATAATACAATTAGTTTAGTAGGCCTAGATAAGATAAGATAAGATAATTTATTGAGTTTTTGTTACATGTAACATATAGTGATTGACAATAATTTATATACAGTATTGTGTAACCCATGTTTTTGGCCAGAAGTAGTTTGGCCCTAGTCTAAACTTATAATTAATTTTAAAATAATTCCCACGTGTCTCTAGATGGGGACCACAGTACTTTAGCCTTATAAAAGTGAACAATAAAGACCAAAAACATGGACTATTCCCGGAGGAAGATTCCAAAATCAAAACATGGAAACTACAGGAGGAGACTGCATGCTGTCCTTTAGAAAAGATAAGGAAAAATATCCCAAAAATGATTTGTTATCAGTAGTGAGAGGAGTGGAAAAATTTCTTAAGTCATATTTTTTGTGTTGAAGAAATATGTGGAAGGGCAGGGGGGCATAAAAAAGGAAAAAAGGGAAAATGTGTGGTGGAATGAAAAAGTGAAACGCTGTTAAAAGCAAAAATGTAGCCCAAAAGGAAAAAAGGTAAAAACAGGACTAAAAAAAATGGAGAAAAATCAAAAAATATAAATTGAAGCTAAAAAATAGTAATGCAGAAAAGAAAATACAATGAAATTTTGCAGACAAATTAGGAAGGACTTTGATAAAAATAAGAAATTGTTTTAGGCCTATGGGCTAATGAAAGCAAAAGAAAACAAAGAAATCACAAGAACCCGACCAAAAACAATGAACTCTTTTTTCTGGGCCCAGAAAAAGTGAAAAACATTGGAAAAAAAATTTCAAAAACCTAGACTTAAAATTTCCTAGGTTACCTGATACAACCATAACCAAACTCAGGAAGGGGGCCAAACAATTTGAAATCTTTCAGAACACCAATGAGGAAAAAATGAAGAAATAATAGGAAAAAATATCAAAAGGGAAGTATTGAACAGTAAAGCCCTAAAAAAGGGAAAGCTTCGGGAGAGGATGAAATAGTTGTGGAGATGATCAAAGGGTGCAGGGATCAGGCATAGATGGATGTGGGGAAATGCCAGTGCAGCATGAAAGAAAGAAAGGGACCAGATGACTGGGGGAAAGGGAAAATGTGCCAACATTTTTGAAAGGGGGCAGGGAAAAAGTGTAAAAATTATAGAGGGAAAAACGTGATGAGCCAGTGTGCAAAAATATACGAAAAATACTAGTCGAAGATACGACAAAAAGTAGAGCCAAAATTTGAGAGAGGAACAATATGGGTTTAGAGCGGCCGCTCAACCCTGTCCATATTTGCGCTCGCAAAAAAGGAAAAAAAAGGGGAAAGGGAGAAGAAATGTTCATGGGCTTCTTGGGTGTAGAAAAAGCAAAAGCATGTCCCAAGAGCAAAAGCTTGGGGGAAAGTTAAAAAAAATGCAGAAGAGAACAGAGTCTAATCAAGAATTTAAAACACATACCGGGAGTCACAAAAAAGAGCTGTGTTCAAAAACCATTTGGGAGAAATACTTGGGTTTTAAAAAACGGGGGGTACGCAAGGTAGTGTATGTCACCTACATTATTTATCATTGTTTGGATAACTACTGGTAATTTGAACCCACAAATGAAACGTCTAAAAATATGATATTTGCAAAGATATAGGAGATGGGAATTCCATTGAAGAAGTACAGAAGAGCGTAATAGATGGGAAAGAGAAAAACTGAAATTTAACATGAAAAACTTGAAAAGATGAAAAATTTAAAATAACGAAAAAAAATAAAAAAAATCAAAGAAGATAATACTAAAGGGGTGAAGAGCTGGCCATTGCGAAACATTTTTAAAAACCCCGGAAATTATAAAAAAGGACGCAAAAACTAGATGCTGAAATTCAAGGAGAATTTTTACGACAAATTTTACCAAAGTGTACGTAAATTTATGGAAAGAAGAAATATCATCCAGGTGCAAAATGTTATTGTACAAAATTTTTCCTCCCAATAATATCATAGCATCCGTTTACTGGACAATGGAGGGAAAAGGAAAAAGCAGATTACAAGCAGCAGAGATGAAATTTTTAAAAATTCTGTAGCCTTACAAAAATGACAAAGGGACTGTCCTAAAAAGCCCAAACAGCCCCACTAGTTGAAACCAAAGTCGCTAAATGCCAAAAAAAACCCCCAAAATTAAACAATAAAACAAACAAACCAAAATCCAAAAACTCAAACAAAAAATTTACTGCCCCCTCAAATCAAAAAAAGCTGTTGAGAAAAAAAATTACCAAACCTTTAAAAAGTGCGCCGGTCTAGCTCAAGTCAGTAGTCTTGCCCAAATGCTGAAGTTTAATTTAAAAAAACTGAAATAAAAAAATTTAGTGGGAAAAGACACGACACGAAAGGTTAACACAAAATTAACAAAACCGTTTCAAAATACAATTATAATGAATCAAAATCAAATATGTTACATTTACAATTCAAAAAAATGTTTTTCAAATTCTCAAAGTTCCCAAAAAATAAAAATTCTCATTATAAAAAATTCTCAATAATAAAAAATTTCGTAATAAAAAGTTAGCCCGCCATTTTATAAAAGTTCGTTCGTAGATAGCAAGTTTGTTTTAAACCCTGTTTTTCGCGATTTGTAGATTTGTAATATTGACCAGG